>PVJX010012286.1:0-50852 GCA_004027295.1 Dolichotis patagonum
TTCCAGGCTCCTGGGCCGCACTGCACCCTCGTGAGGTGGCCACCCTTTCTTGTGCCCACCCTTGGGATACAGCCAGGGCTTTTGCCTGCTGTTGAGCACCCTGGACCACCCTCCAGCAAGCGGCGAGGAAGGCAGGCTTGGGACCAGCGTGGTGCCCAGCCCTTCCTGGAGTGACCGGTTCCAGCTGGCCCTGACTTACTGTGCAGGAAAGCCCCTCTCTCAGGGTACAAAGCGGGTGCTGGTGGGCCTGTGGAGTGAAGAATCAAGCCAGACCCTAGCTCTGGTCCCAGAGGCTGGGAGGGGGGTCAGATGGGCCACAAGTGACTAGAAAGCCATCACACGGTCACTGCTGCGTCCAATGGCAGCCCGCCTGGACGTGGAGGCTCTGCTTGCTTGAGGGTGTACTGTCTCCTTCACTGTGAAATGTCAAGGAAACTCTTTTAGAGGGCGTGAGTTTCCTTGTCTGAGTCCCAAGTTGAGGTTGTGTTAAGGAAGCAAAATACAAATATGTTATACTGGTTGTTAAAATTGCACTGTGTAGGACTGGGGATTTAGCTCAGTGGCTTAAGTGCCTACCTGGCAAGCGCAAGGTCGTGAGTTCAATCCCCGGTACAAAAAAAAAAAAATTCCACTGCATGCTGGGTGCTTGGGAGGCTGAGGCAGAAAGATTGCCATGAGTTCGAGGTCAGCCTGAGTTACATAACGAGACCTTGTCTCAAAAAAAAAAAAAAAGGCGAAAACCCACACTAGGTAATTCAGCAGGGTTTCAGACTTGTTCTGAAGGGGGTGGGGCCATCTGATGCCAAGGTTTGGTTCCTGAGGCGCAAGGATCTATGCAATTTGGGGTGAAGGTACCATTCCTCCGGTCAAGATTCTGGGTTGCTGTTGAGGCTCCCAATTTGGGGGTCTGGGTTTCATTCCCGAAGGGCAGTGTTCCATTTCAGGGTCCAGGAGTCACAATCAGGTTTGCACTTTGAAGCTGGTGGCCAAGCATCCCTTTGGGGGTTCAGGACTTTGGACTGAGCAGGGGTTCCCTTCTTGGGTGTAGGATTCAGTTACAGCACAGAGGTCTTATGCCCTGGGGTTAAGGGAAAGGCTTTCTGTTCTAGCGGAGACCTTCTTGGGCCCTGGGCAGAAGAAGGGGCCAGTAGAGGGACTCCCAAGTCTCGGTCCTGGGGATTCAGCCCTCAGCTGTGCGTAAGACTGAGGCAGAGATGCCCGCAGCGCTGGTTCTCTGGGTGCCATCTTTAGGCCAGACAGCTGGGCAGACGCCATGCTCCCTCGAGCCTTCCAAAGTGACACTAATGGAGGGCCACCGATGGCTGTTGCTTGTGAGTCAAATCCGTGGTGACGGCCCACTGGCTGCCCCGGGCACTGCTAGCTTGGTCCAATTAGTGCCGACTGGACTGTAACTCGTGCTGAGTGCCCGTGGGAAAGGGCACGCTGGGAGTGGGATATGTTAAATTTGGGTCCCTGGGGCTTGGCATGTGGCTGGGGCAGGCAGGACCTGGGCCTGGTTGGGGCAACAGCCTCACTCCCACGTGGCCAGTCTCACTCTGCCCAGGCGATGGGTGACAGTGGGTTTGTGAATGGTGGCCTGAAGACCCAGCGGTCTCCCTCAGGCCCTGCTGGGTGGCTTCGATGCAGAGGTGCGGTGTCCTTGTCCTCAGCTGGGCTGGCACCAGCATGAAAACCGTCCATGTCCAGTGCCCCATCCCCTCCCACTTCTCTCTCCATTACCATGCGTGGCTCCCAGACAGCCAGAACGGATAGAAGGAAAACATTTTGTTCTGTTTGTCTTGGGCTTCAAGAAGCCTCTGGCCTCTCCCCTCCTGTGTCTTGTTTGGGATCCCGCATCTCTTCAGGCTGGTGGTCTTGGCCTTGTTTCCTCTTGGGCATCCCCACTGCTCCTGGTGCCCCCACGTGCACACCGCGCCCTGGCAGCGCTTGGGCGGACCCCGATTCCTAGCCTCTCACCCCTGCTGCAGAGGAGCCCCCTTGCCTCAGAGGTTCTCCTGTGTCCTTCCTCACAGGGCAGGCGGTGTCCAGCACTGGGGCAGTTTCTCTCCTGCTCTAGAAGGGCTTCTCCCTAGGGACACAGCCCCTTCCCTGGGACCAGGAGACTCAGTACCTGAGATGGGTCCAGCGCTCAACACCAGCATCTGTCCAGAGAGGTGGGGTGGCTGCAGCCGGATGTGCAGCGACCCCCATGCCCTACTCTGGGCCTGGCTGAGGAGCCTAAGAGGCCGAGAGCCCTAGCAGTCCAGCTGGGCATGGGAAACCCAATGCAGATATTGACCCGTGGTGCAGCCCAGCAGGATTCTGGACTTCCCCAGTGACACCTAGGGTGGCCAGTGTCTTGCCAGTGTGCCAGGAGGGAAGGCAAGCAGGCTGGAGCGGCCTGTGGCTAAGGGACAGGATCCAGACTGGGACCTGGCCGTGCTGCCTGAGCCACCTAGAGCAGTGTGGCAAACCTCTGGCACGCATGCCCCAGCAGGTTGTTTATCATTGAAAGCTGTAAAAGTTTTGCCGTCACTGAGCTAGAGGCTTAACGTCTCTGTGTCCCAGTTCCTCACTGGAGAAAATGTTTAGCTATAATAACAGCAGAGCCGGGGGCTGGGGGTGACTCATTGGCAGAGCATTTGCCTAGCGTGTATGAGGTCCTGGGTTCCATCTCCACTAGCACGTGCATTCGTGTACCCTGTCTTCGCTACTGGCATCATTAGGCTGAACCCCGGGGCTTGGCGTTGACATCACTTTCTGTCGGAAGCCTCCTCTGACTGGTGGGTGGGGCTAGAGGGCCTCTGTCTCCTCCGTGGCTGCCCTGTGCTTCCTCGCCCTACGTCTGAGCACACTGGTGGTGAGAAGGGCTTCTTTGCTTATCTCTTGCTCACTGCTGTGTTGGCACCTTCAGGGCCCAGCACCCACAGTGGCCCTCAGGAAGTATTTTGGAATAAATGCAAGAATGGGCTGATTCTGGGGGATTCCACGAGCCCTTTAGAGGAGCTGCCACAGGCCGTTCTCTTCTCTCTGTTGAAGTGGCTCTTTGTCTATTCCAGAATCGGGCAAGGTGGGATCCGGCCAGGGAGCCCTCCTGGCTGACGGTGCTGGTGGCCTTCTGGTGCCTTGTTGGTGCCAGGCCTCATGCCAGGCTCTGAGGACAGCCTGGCCTACCCTCCGAGAGAGCTTACCATGCTGATCGCTGTGGTGAGACAGGGCAGCGGCCGGAAGGCCGGGTCAGGCCAAGTGGAGTTAGGGAGGCTTTGGGAGGACTTTGGAGCAGCAGTGCCGATGTTGGGGTAGACAGAGAAAGGCGTTCCCTGAGTGGGCAGGGGCAGCTGGAGGAAACAGAGCTGCCTGGGTATGGTGATAAGGCCGGGCTGGCCCATGCCAGTGTGTCCTACGGTGCCTAAGTCCCAGTACCTAGTACTCCTGGACTTGTGCTGCCAGCCGTAGATGATGTCTGCTCTCAGGCTGCAAGACGCCAGGGCCTGGTCATGGGTGGGTGGGGACAGGCCCTGCCACGCATGGCTGGGCTCCCGGGCAGGTGTACCTGGAGGGGTGGCCTCCTGGGAAGGCAGAGAGGCAGTCTTGCTTCAGCCAGCTCTGTTTTGCAAATAATTAAATTCTTATCTCAGGCGTGGGAGGCAGATGGCACAGCTGGGGGCAAGGCAGTCGCTGTGTTCGAAGGGTTACCTGGTGTCTCTCCTCTCCCCCTCTTCCCTCCCTCCTGGCCTCCTGGACCAAGCAGGTGGGTTAGGACCTTCTGGGCTCTTCTGTGGCTGGCTGCCCCTCCCCGTTCCCTGCATCTGTCCCCTCCTCTGAGTCTATCTTCCTCCCTCTCTCCACCTTCCTGTGCTACCCTCCCATCCCCACCTCTGTGGGCTCCAGGGTGCAGCCGGCTAAGCTCCTTGGGAAGCCACCCTGCCCCCAGCCTCTCCGGCCCAGTCCCTTGCCCCAGTGCTGTAGAGACAAACAGGCGCTTTTTCATTTTTAGTGCTTAATACTGAAAATGTGAAGTCTGTTTAGTCTTGTCCAGCTAACATAAACCAGCCGGAACTGGGCCGTGGCGGGAACTTTGCTGTAGGTTCCCTTATTTGGAATGAAATTCATTGTTTTGCACTGGGAGGTGCTGGGAACTTTGAGGGGACCTGGTTAAGCCTGAGTGGTCCCTCCAAGGGTCACCTAGGTGTCTGTGCCATAGAGGCCGGGCCCAGGGCACTTCCGTCTCTGCCGGGGTGGAGAGATGCCTGTGCTCAGGGACGGAGAGAGCCTGGTGTTGTGTCACCCAACCTGGTCCCTTCAGAGGGGAGACAGGTTTGGAGAGCACGCTCAGGTTGAGTTGAAGGAGACGGAGGTCTAGAAGCCAGGGCTCCGGTCCCCAGGTCTCCAGCCTCGGTGCGCTGGGCCAGGTGCCAGTGGGGTGGGGGTGCTGGTGAGTCTGGTCGGAAGCTCCTGGGAAGCTGAGTGCACTGGCCAGGGACAGGGAGCCGAGGGGGACATGTGGGAGAAGAGGGAGGGGGTAGTGAGGGGTCGAGGAGGAAGGGACCTCTCAGGAGAGCCGGGGTGCCCCTGCGTCTGCGTGACTTTGGCCTTGACCTTCCAGCATGTGCTGAAGGCTCAGTCTTTTCTCAAGCGTCTCCCAGGGTGCGCCTGGATAGGCCGAGGTCAGGATTGGGTGTCCTCTGCTGTGACCTGTGACATGCTGTGTGAACCAGATTGCGAGGCCAGCCACGCCCCTCTGTGTGCCCAGGTTCCCTGTTCCTTGTAAACGGTCCCTGCTGCCCAGCGGAGCCCCGCTAGGGTCAGCAAAAGGCCCCGACTGGTTCGTCCACCTCTGGATTTCTCCCTCCTCAGAGTCCTGGGTGTTTTGTCAAGGGGAGAGCGTCTTCCTGCTCAGACTCCCAGAGAGGGTGGGGTTAGGAGCACCAGAAGGCACTGTGTTGAGGGCCTGAGATTTCAGGGGCAGCTCGGGTTCACATATGACTGCGGTATTTTAGCTGGGCCCCTAGTTTGAGCAGTGGCTTCAAAAGCCAGGGCTTGGCTTCTGCAGCGTTACAGAGGGAGCAGTGCATGTGCCTTGCTGCCAGGGTGACACAAAGGCTTGGCACATCTGCTCCCCCGGGTCCCCCAAATAGGGTGCGAGTGGGCAGGAAGCAGGCCATCGTGGTGGCCACCAACCAGAAGCCAGGCTCCCGGCTGCCCGGCTCAGCCAACTGCTGCTCCTCGGGCTGCGGGGGGCTCTCTGCTTTCTCAGCTCTGTCTCAAACCCCAGCTCAAGACAAAGAACGCGTGTGTTGGGCCCTTCTGTGTGGAGGAGCCTCCTATCTTCCAGCTTTTGAAGATGGCCTCTGATTGAGTCATTTATTGTTTTCACAGAGAGCACTGCTGGTGGGGGGACACAGACACTGGCCAGCTCGGGCCGGAGTAGGAAAAGCCGTGTCAGGAGGGGTGGGCTGAGGCCCCTCAGAGAAGGCCCTGGGTGGGGCAATGAGAGCGGGCAGGAGGCCTTGCACTGTTTACTATGGACATTCCACTCCTCCTCCTTCGCTGGGTCACTGGTGCTGTGATCCAAGGCTGTTTATAAGGGTACAGTAAACTTTCACTTCTGCGGGAACAGTGAGAACCTCATTTACGAAAGATCTTGTTGCCAAGAGCAAGCCGTCACCTAGTGGTACTGAACGCAGCCGTGGAAGTGAAAGAGTGACTCGTGGGGCGATCCAGCACTGAGTGTCTCCCGGCACTGGGCGCACTGAAGCTTCTGGATGGGTCCCTGGCCAGGTCACTCTCGATGTCCTATGGAGGATGGATGCAAGCTGTTCACGCCAGGAGGCCGGGGAGTGCTCTGGCGAAGGAGCCCGGCCCGAAGAGGTGTGCAGCACGGACCGGTGAATGGGCGAGTGGTGAGGGAGAGGGCAGAGCCCGGGTGGCACACAGGCTTCCAGTGATGAGGAGCGTGGGGACCCATCGGGATCTGGAAGAGGAGGGCCAGAGGGGAAGAAGGTGGCTTGAGTCTTGTCCGGGTATCCGAGGAGCCCCCAGACGCCTTAGGGATAGGGGGTAGGCAGCCCCTTACGTGAGCGTCAAGCTTAGGGAGAGGTTGTGGCTGCGATGTGTTGGCAGCAATCGGTGTTGCTTAAACTGTGACAGTGAACAAAATAGCACAGGGTGGACAGAGTGGGACCCCACAGGAGTTGGTGGAGAGGTCCAAGAAGAGCCAGGAAAGAGCAGAGGACCGGAGAGCCCCATGAGGGTCTGGGAGGAGAGTTCAGAGGTGCGATGGGCTGTGGATTATGTAGCGTTTCTCGTTTTTTTTTGTTTTTTTTTTTTCATTTTTTGTACCAGGGATCAAACTCATGACCTCGTGCTCTCCTGGCAGATGCTTATGCTGCTGTGCTAAATCCTCTTGTTTCTCATATTTTAATGGGCTTGCAGATTCCCTGGGAAACTCATAAAAATGCAGATTCCTCCTCAAAAGACCCCTAGATTGCCAAAATAATTCTGAAAAAAGAACAAAACTAATGGACTCAACTTCCTGATTTTTAATACTTACTACAGACTTACAGAAATAACCCTGTAACACCAGCATAAAAACAGACAGGTAGACCAACAGACAAGCTCAGGGGCCAGAGATCAATCCACGTACATATGGTCCCGTGTAGGGTTCCAGGACTGTTCCGTGGGGGAGGACAGGCTTCCAACAAGTGGTGCTGGGACAACTGGATGTCCACATGCGAAAGAATGAAGTTGGGCCCACACTCAAAGCATACACAAGCATGAATTCAAGACGACCCCTGGCCTAAGTGTGAGACCTAAACTATAAAACTCTCAGAAGAAAACATAGGGGAAAGCTTTGTGATGTTGGATTTAGCAGTCATTTCTTGCATATGACACCAAAGGCAACAAAAGAAAACAAAAAAATAGAACTTCATGAAAGTTGTAAAAAAGTGCGTTAAGAGACAGTATCAGATACCTCCATTTCCTAACTGCTCAGGAGGCTGAGGTGGGAGGTTATTTAAGCCTGAGCTTGAGGTCACCTAGGCAACTCGGTGATGCTTGTCTTAAAAAACCAAACCAAACCAAACCAAACCAAACCAAACCAAACAATAGCAATAGGATTAAAAAGCAACCCAGGGAATGAGAGAAACTGCTTGAAAATCATGTGTCTGATAAGGGATTTGTATCTAGAATATACATGGAACTCTTAAAGCTAAAATGGGATGGGTATGGGGGCGGATGCCTATAATCCCAGCACTTGGAAAGCTGAGGCAGGAGGATCACCATGAGTTTGAGGCTAGCCTGGACACGTAGTGAGATCTGGTCTCAAAAAAAAAAAGCTGAAACAGCAAAAAACTTAATTATAAAATGGACCAAGGACTTGAGTAGATATTTTGCCAAAAAAGATACATAAATAAATGGCCAAGAAGCACATGAAAATATTCTTAACATCACTAATCATTAGGGAAATGCAAACCAAAACTGTAATGAGATTCCACCTACACACCTGTTGGCTGAGTACTGTTCAAAACCAGAAAATAACTTGTTGGCAAGAATGTGGAGATGCTGAGATTCCCATGTACTGTTGGTGGGAATATGAAATGGCATAGCCACTATGGAAAACAGTATGACAATTCTGTGAAAAATGAAAATAGGATTGCTGTATGATCCAGTAATTTCATTTCTGGATATACATGTGAAAAACTGAAAGCAGAGTCTTGAGGATGTATTTGTGTACATGTGGTCAAAGTGGTGTGGTCCCCATAGTAACACACGCAAACAAGCCAAGCGTCCATGGTGGATGGCGCAAAAGGAAAACACAGAATGTAACCATAATGCATACTGCTCCTCCTTAAGTGGAAGAAGATTTTGATATGTTCCATGACCCGGATGAGGCTTGAAGACATGGTGAATGAAATAAGCCACACATATGTGCACATGTGTACACACACACACACACACACACTTCATTCCACTTCCATGAGGTTCCCACAGAGGCAGAAAGAAGAGTGGTGGGGAAACGAGGAGTTACGGTGTCACTGGTACACGTTTCAGTTGATGAAAAGAGTTCTGGAGATGGGTGGGGTGATGGTACACGATGATGGGGTATTCTTAATAGCACTCTGCACTTACCATATGCTTCATATGGGTAGCACAGAAAATTTTATGTTTTGTGTATTTTACTGTTGTAAAAAAGTATTGGAAAAAAGAACAGATTCCTGGGCCCCACCTCCAGATAATCTGGTTCAGTAAGCCTCAGGTGGGCTCATGGGCTCTGCTTTCTAAAACAGGAATCCTAGGTGAAGCTGCGGCACCGGCGGGCACCGCTGGGGGGCGCTTGCCCTGAAGTCAAGCAGGCTTCGGTTCAGACCTTGAGCTTGGGCCCTGACCTGCGGGTCCTTGGTCTTCCACTCTTGTGTCTATAAGCAGGTTCACTGTTGCGTGGACAGAACATGGTCATGGCTACAGCTCATGGAGCTCAGGCCCTGGCACAGAGTAAGAGCTCATTTGAACACTGGAGATTTATTACTGGAAGTTTGAAGGTGAGCAGTGCGAGGGGCAGGCTGCTGCCCACACGGTGACCCTCGGGTGTGGTTTCCTTAGCGTGCATTCCTTGGCCCTCCACCTGGCTCTTGGCTGGGCTGCCCCCAAATGCCTGTCTCCTCTGGGGTGACAGAGCTGGATCTCTCCAGCCAAGGAGCCAATCAGAAGTCAGTTCACTCTTCCCCTTGGGAAATGGACTGTTGCCAACCAATGGACTGCCTGGCACTTGCGGGCCTGCAGGGAATCTTGAGTGCTGAGTGGACCCAGATCTGACCTTTCGAGTTGGGGCCAATCGGAGAGATCATGTCGGGGTGTGTGTGTGTGTGTGTGTGTGTGCTGTGAGCCTTGCCCGGGGCATTTTACCAACAGGGAGGCATCTGCCAGGTGGGCTCGACACGGGCAGGGCACTGTCTCCCCTGCTATGCTCCACGGGTCCCCCGATTTGCCTCACTGACACCCCACTCACTAATTCTTGGCATCTGATGAACATACGTTTCCTTGAGATCCGTGAATACCTCTGGCTGGTCTCCTTGATGTCCAACCAAGTCTGCGGTCCACTTTGTTGCTTGGCAGAAACTCGTCATGCTCTGATCCACGAAGAGGCAATGTCACAGCCTGAAATCCAAGAAGGCTGATAGCCGGAGTGCGGGAGGGGCCTCCTGCCTGGCCCGCCACCCACGCAGATTGTGAAGGAGGAGCAGGTTAAGTGATGATGGTACCTCCGATGCACAGGGCTGCTTTGGAGCTTTTAACGCGAAGAAGTACTGAGTTGAAAGAGGCCTACTGCGTCCTTGAGGGGAAAAGTACGTTGTGTTAGCAGCGGCCTCCTCCCCTCTCTCACTGTCTGGACGTGTCTCCAGGGCCACCGTTCAGGTGCTAGGGTACAGCAGCGGATAAATTCCCCATGCCATCAAATTAGGTTCTTCTGAGGAGGGACAGATTTTTTTTTAAAAAGGCACCAGATGGGCTGTCAGATGGTGATCAGTGCCATGGTGGGAAAACTCCTAAGGGGGCACAGCAAGGCATTGTGGGTGGAGGCTTGGGGTGTCGCACTGTCCATCAGTTGGCCTGATGGCGTCGGAAGGCGGTGAGGAAGGGAGGGAGGAGGCAGAGATCTAGAACAATGCTCTAGCCAGGGGTTCCATCCTCAACATCTGTTGGTGCACGTACTCTGCCCATCTCTGTTTACTTTGTTTGCACAAAACCAGGCCAAGGCTGGTGGATTGCCCCCCATCGGTTGAGATAGACGGGATGGTATATGGAGAAACAAGATGCTTCTTCTTTTTCTTCCTTTTTGGATTTTTGAAGCAGGGTCTGGATATGCAGTTCAGGCTGGCCTTTAACTGCCTGTGTAGTCCAGGGTGACCTCGAACTTGTGGCGAGGTATGCGCCGGTGGATGCAGTCCTGCTCTCTGGTACCCTCCTGAGGGTCCTTGGGGTCCGTGGGAGGTGCCACCTCCGCAGGATTGCTTGGATTTGGTTTTTGTCCACCTGCAGAGATGAAGGGAGCCTCAAGCACCCTCAGGGACTCTACGGAGTTGTCCTTGAGGCTGAGTGTGGTTCGGGACCCTGCCCTGGGCGTGGATGGGGGTCCACATTCCTCATCGTTTTGTCATTGTCTTGACCTCTGCTCCCTCACCAGTAGAAGCTGCCTCCGAAGTAGTTCGGCACTTACATTACTACAGAAGAAATATTTACTTTCTGCAAATTCAGCAAAGCATAAAGGAAAAAGTAAGACCCCAGCTGGAAAGGATTAAAGCCAGCATTTTGCGCTGCAGTTCTCTGGGTCTTAGATCTCCACCCTGGGAGGCCCTCTTTGTCTCACGCCATCAGGTGGCTGAGGTAAAAACTCACCACGGGGAGGAGTTTAACATGACACAGACACTGCTCAAAAACGTGAATGGAAGCCTACAAGCCACCTCTCTAGGAAGTCTTCCTGAGGAGCCTGGCGCTGTGGATTGGGATTTCCGGGTGGACTGTGTGGGCTGTCTCCGAGGGCTCCCAGGTGGCAAGCAGTTTGGGTCTCTTTATGTAAAATAAGAGCCCGAAGATGTTTGTATGGATTTGAGTGCAGTTTTCTTCTGCATTTTTCCCCTTGTACCTTGCCTACCTATAATTTCGTAGCATTTCCTAAGAGTCTTCTTCTGAGAAAGTTCAACCTAGTTTTTGTTTTTGTACTGTTTAAACATAATTACAGAGGCCGGGTATTTAGTTCAGTGGCATAAGCACCTGCCTGGCAAGTGCAAGGTCTGGAGTTTGATCCCTGGTACAAAAAATAAATAAATAAATAAATAATAAAAACACATAATTGTAGGAAAATACCATACTATGAAATGTACTGTCCTATTTTTAAGTGTACAGTTCACTGATGCTAAGTACATGTATCATTTTGTAGCTGTTACTACCATCCATCTCTAGAAAATCTCTCTCCCTCTCTGTCCCTGTCTGTCTCTCTCTCTCTCTTTTTTTTTTTTTTTTTTTTTGGCTTTTTGAGATAGGGTTTCACTGTGCAGTTCAGGCTGGCCATGAACCCACCTTGTAACCCAGGTCGGCCTTAAACTCAAACTCACAGTGATCCTCCTGCCTCAGCCTCCTAAGTGCTGGGACTACAGGTGTGCGCCCCACATCCAGTGCTGTCTATGAATCTGACCGCTCCAGGTATCTCAGGTGAGTGAACCATTCTGTGGCTGGCCTGTTTCACCGAGCGTGTGTCTTCAAGGTTGGTCTGAGTGGTAGCGTGTGCCAGGACCTCCTTTATAAGGATGAGAGAGATGCCGTGGAATGCATGGACCGCACTTTGTTTCTCCGTTCAGCCAGTGAACACTGATTGGCCTCCATATTTTATCATTGCCAATAGTGCTATAAACATGACATGCAAATACCCGCTCACTTTCCACTTTCAGTTCTTTAGGTTTTCACACGGAAGTGTAATTGTTGGATTGTATAATTCTATTTTTACTTTTTAAGAAACTAACTCAACTTTTTATAGAAACAACTTCTGCTCCCTTCTCTCCCCTCTAACACTCAGATGCTTTCATATTTTTTTGTTGCTTTTGTTTTGACATGAAGGTCTCATGGTGGCCCAGTGTGGTCTCAACTTAGATCCTACTGCCTCAGCTTCCCAAGTGACTGAGATTATAGGTGTATATCACTGCACCTGGCCTTTGATAGGCTTTTAAATGCAGCTTTATGAAAGTATAACTGACATATATAATATACGGAATGTGTTTAAATATGCAGTTTGATGTGTTTTGACATACTTGTGATGTCACCAGGGCCATCAAATTAGAGGATATCTCTATTCACTCTCAGAAGTTTCAAACAAAATAAAAGACAGATAATAAGAAACAGGAAGACAGATCTTTTGCAAATGGGAAGGGGACCAAGAGATGGAGGGAGGAGGAGGGGAAGGAAGGAAGGAAGGAAGGAAGGGGAAATTAGATGTGTTATGTACACAAACCAATTCTCCACCTGAATATAATCATTATGTACTGCAAACACGTGCTAATAAAAATGGAAAAAAAAACCCTACTGTGTCTTTAGGGTGCCCCCACCCAGAAGTAGCTACCTATGTGCTCTCGACACTATAGTTTTGTTTGCGTTTTTAAGAGTTCTTAGCAAGTAGAATCATAGAGTGTGTGTGAAGTCCCTCCCCTTGGCGCCTCCCACTAGGCATAATTGTTTCGAGATTCCTTGGAAGTGTGGTGTGCACTCAGCTCTCCGTTGCTGGGTGGGGTCCATGGTCTGGATATAGCAGTATTTCTCTCTTCACGGGTTGGTGGGCATTTGGGTTGTTTTCAGTTTGGGGCTTTTACAAATAAAGTTACTGGAAGAGCATTTGTAAACAAGGCTATATATGGACCTGTTATTACTTTTCTCTTACGTAAATAATGAAGGTTACATATGGTAGGTATGTTTAACTTTCAAATGAACTGCCAAAATATTTTCCAAAATGATAGCACCCTTTTACACTTTACCAGTAATGTGTGAGAGTTCTGGTCTCTCCACGTTCCCACCAACACTTGCTGTGGTCAGGGATTTTAGTTTTGATCGTTTTCTAACAGGTATGTGATATTATCTCACTATAGTTTTAATTTGCATTTCCCTAATGACAAATTATACTGAGAAATTTTTCATGTGATTGTAGTGAAGTATCAAATGTTTGCCCTGTTGCTTTTTTATTTTTTACTGTTTGTACCGGGAATTGAACTCAGGACCTCATGCTTTCTAGGCAGGCGCCACGCTCCTGAGCTATATCCCTGGTCCCCTGTTTTATTTTATTTAATTTTATTTATTTTATTTTATTTTTTAAATTTTTCCCCTGTTTTATTTTTGAGAGATCAGGGTCTTGCAGTGTTCTAGGCTGGCCTTGAGCTTGCTGTGTAGCCCAGGCTGGTCTTGAACTTGCGTTCCTCCTGTCTCAGCCTCCCAGAGCTCTGAAATTACAGGCACACAACTGGCTAGGCTTTATGTTTCCTGAATTTTGAATTTTGAGCGTTCTGAATTCTCAGCTGTTTTCTCAGGCTCCTGTTGCAGATAACAAATGCTGCCCTGCCCTGATTCAGCCAGCCAGGAACTTTCTACCCCATGTGACAGGACAGCTGGGGTAGGGGTTCTTGGCG
The DNA here is from genome assembly GCA_004027295.1 of Dolichotis patagonum. NCBI lineage: Eukaryota > Metazoa > Chordata > Mammalia > Rodentia > Caviidae > Dolichotis > Dolichotis patagonum. The sequence goes on from PVJX010012286.1 coordinate 13,164, forward strand.
GGGGCAGGACCCAGAGGTGAGGGAATCTCCATCGCTCTGCATGCTGGGGTTGTGTCTTTGTGTCAGCTCCCTTCTAGATGGTTGTGATGTGACACAGCAGTCCCAGGAGGCACAGCTGGACACACGTATCTAAGGAAGGGAACCGCTTTTCTTTGGTGCTTCTTTCTGAGGAGCGAGAAGACTCTCTCAGAGAGTGCCTGTGATGCCTCGTTGCCTGGAAGGGGACCACCCAGTCACTGGCAAAGGAATGGAACCACGAGACTGGTGTACACAGGAGGTAGCCGTGCTGGCTGCACATGAACGGTATCCCGGCGGGCCCCTGCAGGGGCACCATTCACTGGTGGAGCAGGGCCCTGGCATCAGCCTTTCTAGAGCCTTCTTGGGGCATGCTAGTCTCCAGGTGGTGACAGCCTCTGTCACCCTGGAGTAGCGCAGATGCTGGAGTCAGCCACTGCGTCCACGACAGTTTCCTTGTCTAGTTTTGTGTGATGTGGACAAGTCACTTAACTACAGAGCCTCAGTTTCCTTGCCTGCAACACAGGGGCTGGCCATGGCCAGCTCCTGGAAGATGGTGAGCCCAGGGAAGCCTGGAGACCGCCGACGCCCAGAGGATGGCTGCTTAGCATCTTCCTTCGGGGTGGAGAGACCACGCAGCTGCCTGCTGTCGGGAACGGCCAGGGCGGGATTTCTCCTGAGTCCAGCTTCCTGCCATTGGAATAGAAAACAAGAGCTAAGGGGAAGCCATGGCGGGGAGCTGTGGGAAATCCGAAGTGTGCTTTTGCTTCTCGGCAGGCCTAGGTCCGCACACCCTGCTAGAAATGGTTTATGCGAACGAGTCAGAGGTGCTTCTCTCCCTGCTGTTCTGTCAGGAGAAGCCTGGCTTTCCACGCATCCTCCCAGGGTCCTGTAGTGGGCAGTGGAGGCCCGGCGCTCTGTGCTGGGGGAGAGATGTGAGATAAGGCTGTGCCCTCCAGCCCTCTGTGTTCCAGGACACACCTCGCTGCTCGGCGGCTTGGGCTTCCTGAAAAAGCACTGGCCAGTGCCACACCAGCGCCGAGGCAGTGAACAGGTGGGACTGAGTGTCAGATCAGGAGGGCATTAGCGTCCTGAGCTGTGGGAGGAGCCAAGCATGGAAGCAGGAGTTGTTTTTGAGAGGGATGTGGTGACACCTTAGATGGACTGACCCCAGCTGATCCCAGATTTCTGGCCTTGATGATAGAACCCAAGGAACAAGACAGACTGTGGAACCTTGAGGGACCACGGTTGGTTGAGGTCAGAAAGAGGAGCGAGGAGGTGAGACCCAGCTGAGAGCCAGGTGGCCTGTCCTTGGCTTTCACCAGCCTGGTTTGATGGCAGTGATGGAGGAGGGGCTGGTGCTTTAGACGCTCTGGGGATTCCTGTTGCTTCCCGTTAAATGACCCTCCTGTCCTACCCTGATTCAGGGAACTCCTGGTTCAGAGCTCGAGATTCGTGAGTCTAGTGTCTCCACTTTCCAGCAGTGAGGACCATGTTCCTGAGGGGGAGCTAGCACACCCGAGGTCACAGTGAATTGTGGTGGGCAGTGTCCTGGCCAGTAAGGACGGCCCCCTAGTCTCACTGAGCCCACGTGCCTCGTCCCTCGGTTGGGCCTGAGTCAGGAGCCTCCTCCTGGCAGGGGAAGGGGTTTGGCTGGGCGGGTTGAGGCCAGGGGGCTGAGGCATTTGTTTAGAAGGAGCGGCTCCCTAGGAAGAGATGGTTCCTGTTTGCCTGTTGGTAGGGCCCAATATAGGAGCTGCAGGAACCTACTTCCTGGAGCCCTTGCCGTACTTCCACCTCAGGGATCATTTAAAGGGGGGCCCTCTGGGAGTCTCCTGACGCCCAAGCCCTGCTGGTGCAGTTCCCCTTGACCTTCCTGGCCTGGTGGGATTCTGCCACTGTCACAGCTGGCTGTGATCCCAGGGTGTCTGACTCCCAGCTTGGCGATCAAGCCTCGAAGGGAAGCTGATGTCTCGAGGGGTCCATGTGAATGAAGCCTCTGGGCGCTCTGAGAGCCTTGCATGGACCTTGCGCCCCGCAGTTACCCCCGTGCCTGCATGTGCCCTTGGCTGCAGCCCCCTGTGCTCCACGGTCTGCTAAGGCAGACACAGGCCGGTGGTGTTCTGCAGCAGGACCCCTGTGAGAATAGAACCCTAAACAGCGAGACAAAGCGTGTTTTTAAAGTGGAGAGTCAGTAGAAGTTGGACCTGCCACCCCTTTTCTTTCCTGAGCGTGTTTCGGTTTGGGCTAGGAGAGCGATGGCCCTAAATCTGCTCCACTCTCCCCTTGGGCTCTGTACAGTGCTGACCCCCGGGGTGAGCGTGGGCCTGCGCCTGGCTGGAGTGAGGTTTACAGGAGGGCAGGGGCCTTGGCAGGCAGGACAGCTGCCAGGATACTACGGTGATGGCCGCTGGGGTTGCAGACTTCCCACCTGTGCGCGCTGACCAGGCTACTCCGCCGGCATGGCTGTGTCACTGACCGTGTCCGGCCTGGGCAGCGCCTGTACTCCTGAGTCAGAGGCCGGAGCTCTGTCCCAGTGCTGGCACTCCGCAGTCTCAGCAGGGCATTTCTGTCCTCCTAGTCTCTGTGTTCCTCCTCTGCACATACCAGTTCCATGTCTTGGTTTCCTCATTAGTAAGGTGGGACATGTGGAGTCTGTGCTGGGTTAGTGACTCTGGCACCCCTAGATTTTGGCCACGTCAGCCGCACTTCCTGGTTGGAGCACACTGCTTGGCAGAGTCCCGCTCATCCCTCCCATGGCGTTAGGAGGAAGCTGCTGCCCCATGTTTCAAAAGAGGAAGTGGACACCCAGTCGACATTAGAGTCTGGATTTGAACCCGGGCAGTGTGACTCTAGAACCTGCTCTTGATCAGGTTCTGGGAGGCCCCCTGTGTAGACAGTGCCATGACAGCAGCAGCAGTGAGTGGTACTGGTGTTGGCTGGCTTTGGGGTCCAGCTGCCAGTGGCTGTACTGGGGAGGCCCCCAGGCCTAGGAGGAGCTGTGGAGTCTTGGGCCATTGCTCTGTCACACCTGCTGCTGCACCCAACAGCAGGCAGTGGGGATGGGGAGGGCAGGGCGCAGGAGTAAGTGCAGAGGGCCCAGCAGGCCACACGCAGGGCAGAGGGGAAGGAGTGGGCCGCAGGAGGTCAAGGGTGGTTTTCACTTGGCAGCTGGAGGCCTGGTGCCAGAATGGGTGGGCACTGGGCACCTTGGCTGAACCGTGGGGCCTGGAGGTGTGTGTGTGTGTGTGTGTGTGTGTGTGTGTGTGTGTGTGCGCACGCGCGCTCAGTGGAGAGGGAGGGGCTGGGGAGGCTTTCCGCACAGGAAGGCTTATTCTGCTCAGCTGCAGGCTTTGCTCCTAACCCGGCAGGTACGGCAGGGATGAGTTGGGTGTGTTTCCGCAGAGCTCGTGCCCTGCTCCAGCACAGACGTCCTGGCTCCTGTTTGCTTCAGGTTTCCTGGCCTCGCTGCCTTTCCTAGGCATCTCACGGTCCGTCCTTCCTCACCTTCCCAGCAGGGTTGTATTGGAACAAGGAAGACTGATGAATTCAGACCCTGGTGATTTGTCTCTTGTGACTGGGACAAGAGCTGGCTTCCAGTTGAGAATTCATTCCACTCTGATCAAAAATAGAGAACCAACCAGGTGACAAGGGGCAGTGCTTAATCTCCTTACTTAGAGACCTGCTGCTCCCTGGCATGGTGATGTGGCATTTGCATATTCTAAGGGCAAGCAATGACACACAGAAGCCTAGAACAGTGTCCCTGTGCAGGGTAGAGAGAGGAAGTGGCACCGTGTGATGATGCAGGTGGCTCCCGGTGAAGCAGGTTCTCCATTTCTCCCCCCTCAAGTCACACATTTTCTTTCTTTTTTTTTTTATTTAAAGAGAAAAAAAAAGCAATACAGAAAAAAGGGTAGAAACAATACAGAACCTCAAAAAAAAAAAAAAACCCATAAAGAAATCACTAGCTGACAAACCACATACTGTCCTCCCAGAAATAGCTGTTCATGTTACAAAATTCAGGCATACAAAGTGAACACACAGTGAGGCTGCAAACAGTTCTGTGCAACGATCCAACAAAAACCTGGTAATATGGTTATCAATCCCACACACTTAAACATACATGCAGTTATATACTTTAGAGCAAGGTCACACATTTTCTTAGTCCATGTCCAAAGTCACGCCTCTGGGCGGGGGACCCTAGCCTCTCCAGGACCTGCACTCCTCACTCAGGGCCTCTGGACAGTTGCCAGACTCCGTGCTGTAGAGACATTGTGTCACCCTGCCCTCATGAGCACCTGTGCCATGTCATGCCCACATTAGAGGGGAGATGGCCAAGCTGCAGAGAGCCCCAGGGCCTTGCCAGATCATAGGGCAGAGCCGACCTGTCTGACCTCAAGACCAGCGCTCCCGGCCTCCACGTGGGTGGGGTGGGCCCATCCATCCACCCTTCCTGGCCGGTGACAAAGATCATATCACAGGCAAATGTTTGCTTCCAGCCGGGGGCTCTGCGGGTGTGGCCTCGGCCTGGCACTCTCTGTCCTGGGAACAGAAAGCTGGTTTCTTCCTGTTCTGTCCTTTTGCCTGGCGTGGTAGCTGCCCCTCTGTCTAGCCCAGCAGGGCCTGGCACTGGGGGCATTCTCAGGTGTGTGTGTGTCCCGGAGGGTCCCGGGAAAGGCGGCTTGGTGGTAAGCCTGGGACCGGGAGGAGCCAAAAGGGGCCCCAGTGCCAGGCTGTCCTCCCTGATCCCCTTTCAGTCCCCACGCCCGCAGCTGCACCTGTTGTGTTCCTAGCATTCTGGGCGACTGTCAGCTGTCACTGCTGGGGCACCTGGCCCAGCCCGAGGACGCCCTCTCTGCAGCTCCTCGCCGTGTCTCCTGGTGCCTTTGTTCTCATCTGTGTGCTCTTGGAGTCAAGGCAGCAGCCCGCACTCTCAACTGGTTCTGGCCATGGGAAGAAGCTCTGGGGTGTGATTCACTGCTCCCCACTCCCCAGCACCAGGGCCAACCCGAAAGGTCAGGGAGGATGGCCCAGAAAGGTTAACCTTAAGCGCCAAATACTGGGTGATTCATCACTTTGATCAAATTATCTCTTATTCTCGATGGAAAAACCTCTGCGGCAACTGGAAGCTGCTCCCAGCTCCTCCCCGCACCTCCCCTTCCTGACGGCTGCAGACGCACTGGCCTCCCCTGCCTCATGGAAGAGAAGGTCTCCCCAGTTTCCAGCTTTGTCTTCTGTACCTTGGCCTCTGTGTCACTCTAAGCGAAGCCTCGAAGACGTAATGCTGAGCTCTAGTCTCCGCCTTCCCTGGCTGCAGCTGTGGGAAGGCCTGCACCTTGCTAGGCCTCCATGTACACCTGGGCTGTGGGCCCGAGGAGGGGCCGCAACTGGCAGTGTCTGGAGGCTCCCTCCCCTTTGGAGCCCCTGAGTTGGGACTCAGATGCTTTGTGTTGCCCAGTGAGTTGGTTCTATCCTTTAGTCTGCTATTGCTGGCTCTGTCTCACCTTGACATCCCAAGAAGGCAGGTTTAGGCTGGGCATGTGGGTGCTGGGGACATGGAAGGGAAAGGACTTGCCGTGGAAGAGTCGAGCTGGATAGCCCACCATGCACGCCGCAATGATGCCCCAGGGGAAGGAGGGGCATAAGGAGGTAGGAGGCACAGGTGGAGAAGGGACTGCTGGCGGGGTGAGGTCTCGAGAGAGCTGAGTAAGTGTGGACAGCCACAGGGGCTGAGGCTCCACTGGAAAGGAAGAGTTTCTCTGGCAGCCCAGTAGGGATTTGGTCACAGCAGGACAACCTGGGCACATCAAGTCCTGCTTGCTGCCTGCCCTCTCCCAGCTGTGAATGCATCTGCTTTCTCCAAGATGGGACCCCACCGTCTAGCTGGACCCACAGCTGATTCCTAGTCTGCCTCCTCTGCATTCTTTGGAGCTCCTGCCTGAGGCGCCATTCTCCTTTCCCTGGAAACTGCTAGGCTCTGCCGCCACCTGAAACCCTTCTGAATCCCCATGAGGAGGTCCTCTTCTCTTCCCCAAGCAAGAGAGGCTCCTGCCCTTGACCTTTTCTCGACAGAGCATGAGTTCTGATGTCAGCAGGCCTGACCTTAGAGTCCAGTTCATTGTTCCCTTGGTATCACTTCTGTGAGGCTCGATTTTATAGCCTGCAAAAGCAGGATGCTTGTAACTCCTGAAGCAATGCTATGAGATTTCCTGAGATTATATATGCAGAAGGTCATTTAGCCAGGGCCCAAAGGATGTCTCCCCTTGGTGTCAGCATGGCCATGGGAAGAAGCTCTGGGGTGTGATTCACTGCTCCCCACTCCCCAGCACCAGGGCCAACCCGAAAGGTCAGGGAGCCCAGAAAGGATGGCCCCGGGATCTGGGATTTGCTTCTGAGGGCGGCCACTTGCTCACCAAAGGTCCCAGGTCGGTGCTCAGTGATGATGTGGGTCAGAGGCCTTCTCATCCCTCCACACTGGAGCCCTTGGCCAAGTGAATTGGACTGTGGGCGTCAGGAGCTAGGCGAATCCGTGGCTGGAAACCTTTGGGCAAGGTTGCTGGGAAGGCCTGGGTCCCCAGCTTTCTAGTGTTCCATTCACATGTGGGTGGCCACAGGGGACCCTGTCCTGCTCGCTGCCTGTGGTGACTGTGTGGCTGCCGCCCCACGGTCCTCATGGAGAACCACAGGAAGTTTGCTGTTTGCGGAGAGCTGGCTCTGTGAGGGGAGCCCCTCACTGGCCCGAGGGGTACAAGGACAAGCCAGGCACAGGCCAGGCCCTGATTCCTGCCCTCATTCCTCTTCCCTCCTCCCAGGGCTGCCCAGACAGATGGCAGGGTGACCTTTTTGAAGTGTGAGGCTGGTGTCGTAAGCCCCTTGTGGAACCTGTAGGGAGTTCCTGTGGCTTACAGGAAAAAGGTCGGATTTTTTATCCTGCTGTGTTCATGGGGTGTCCCAGCCCTTTGGAGTTGCCAGTAGCCAGCTTCCCTATGTTCTTCCTGCTGACTCCGCCACACCAACCCTGCTTTCCGAGTGTGCTGGGTTTGCTGGGGCCCAGGGCCTTTGCATAAGCTGTGCCCTCTCTTTGGAGCCTGCTCCAGCCTAGCCTCCCTCTGCCGCACATGGCACTGCTTGTAGGCCTTGCTTTCACCATTGCTTTCCAGTACGACCCCTCTTGGGCCTTCGGACTTTGCACCCTTGTTTCCCACTCTTCTGGGATGGTGAATTACACCATGGAATGGTGATTACACAGTACGTCTTTCTGTACTGTTCCCTTCGGACAGCGTTCATGTGTTGCTCACCAAGCCTGCTCGGCAAGCATCTGCTTCCTCTGCACTGTGAGGCCAGAAGAGCCGGAACCCATACCCCGGATCACTGTTGCATTCCCCACGCATAGCTGAGGGCTCAGCACTCAGTAGGTCCTTAATTAGTGTGGTTGAGTTGAATGACATTTTTGAGACGCACCCAGGAGGAGCTGGGACAAGCAGACAAGATGTGTGCGAACGCCTGCCACCCGCTGGGCACGTCGCTGCTCTTGGTCTCCGTCTTGCCTCCTTTAAGGTAATCACCTGCTGGTCACTGGTACTTTTGATTCTCAGCAGCGGCATAACTTGTGAAGACTGGAGGGTCCACATTAGCAAAACTGAGCAGAGACGGAGGAAGAAGGAGGGGATTAGTTCTGTGTTTGCAGGAGGCCCCCACTTGACCCTGGACCCCTCGAGGACAGGGGCAGCACCCGTTTGCTCACCACCCTCCCTGTGCCTGTGTGGAGTAGCGTGGGAAGGATGTGCGGCTGCACGTCCAGGCCATCGGTGAGTTGTGGGTGTGCGTGTCACTATACCCATGTGTGTCTGTGACGGGGGATTGTGTGTGTGTGAGAGAGAGAGAGAGAGAGAGAGAGAGAGAGCGCTGGGGCATCTCCAGCCGTTCTGGAGCTGGCTATTTCAGGAAGCCTGCAGTCTCCTCCTCCTTATGTAAATAAACATGACAGATCCCGTTGCCAGCACAAGAGGGAGGTGGGGGAAGCACAGAGTGGGTGTGCGTGTGTGCGCGTGTGTGCGCGCGTGTGCTCGTGCGTGTGTGGCCCTCTGGGTGGGTGTGTGCGCGTGCGGGAGGGTGTGCTGGGGGTGCAGGAGGGGTCGCTCAGCCTGGCCATGCCTGCCGGCCATGGGGGAGGACGGGGGGGAGGAGGGGGGGAGCTGACAGCCGGGGCTGCTTGGTGACTGTGACGAGGCTGACCAGCCACACGGAGGTGGCCGCACTGCCCGCCGCCCGCGATGGGGGGACAGATCACCCGGAGCTCCCCCCATGGTAAGGCTCCCGTGGGTGCTGGAAGGCTCACCCGTTCCCAGCTGGGGGACCACCTTGGAAGCTGGGGCCAAGGGAACTGGGACCAAGGGCTTGGCCACCTCTTGCCCCTCACTCCTCGGGGGACTCTGGGGTTGTGAGGGACGCCTCTTGAGTGTGGGGAAGCTGGGAGGTCTGGCACCCAGGGAGTCTCCCTACAGTCTGCTCTTAGCAGGGTGTTAAGCTGCTGGGATAGGAGAGGAAGTGCCTGCTGTCCCTGCCCGCCTCTGCCCCGGTGGTGGCAAACTGTGGTTACACACCTGGGGGGACGTGGGCTGCGGAGCTGCTGCGGTCTCCGTGATGGAGACGGGAAGGTGTGTGGCTGTGTGTGTGTGTGTGTGTGTGTGTGTGTAGGATTGTGTATGTGTGTCAAGCTGTGGAGCTTTCTGTGGGTGCGTACTGTGCTCCTGTGCTGACGCAGGTGGGTGTACTAATGACCGCCCCACAGCCCCTGACCTGCCTTTGAAAGTGCGGCTTCTGCCAGGGAGGCCTCTGAGCTTCTGTTCATCTCCGTCCACCAGAAAGACTGACGGGGCGGGTGCGGGGTGGAGGAGTGAGGGGTAACCCTATTTGCTGGGCTCCTGCTTGCTCCCACTCTTGTCCTCTGGTCCCCCTGGCTGTAGTGCTGTGTTCCTGGGAGCCCAGGGCTGGTGTGGCACCATCCCCAAAAGGGGACGCCTTCCTTAGGACTGGAGCTGGGCTCCTCTCCAGTCTGGTGGTGCAGAAGTTGGTGGGGAGTCCCTGCCCCACTTCCCTGGCCCTCCCCCTTGGACGGGGCATTAGGAGGTGAGCAGCCGCCATCTGCCGAGTCGGCTGGGCACCAAGGGAACTGGCGGCACCGGGAAGCTGTGGGCAGGACTGGTGACTGGGTGGCCTCCTCCTTTCAGACTCTGAGAGAATAATTTCTAATTTAAAAAGAAAAAGAGAAAGACACGGGAAAAGCGAATCATTGGTTCTCTTAAAAGGAAATGAATTTTGTCCTGAGCTTGGAGGGCCAAGTGACAGATGGAAGGCCCTGGAAGACACATAATCCGGCGTCAGCCGGGGCAGTGCCAGTGGCCTGGGCTTGGCTGGAGACTCAGGTTGGGCTGACCTGGGCCCGGCCTGCCTTCTGTGGGGCGGGGGCTCGTCTCTGGGCATGCTGGCCTGGTGGGGCAGTTGATACCGGGTCTGGAGCTGACTGACATTTTCCACTGGAGTCAGACTTGGACAAGCCTGTGGCCTGAGTGGGACCAGGGGGTGCTTGGACTGAGCTCCAGACACTGCGCTCTGCCCTTCAGCTGCCCAAGCACAGGCTCCATGGGGTGTGGGGACCTGAGGCCTCTGAGCTGATGCACTGGAGTACTGAGGTGTTTTTTGATGAGGGGAGGCACTGCTCTGCACCTCAGTGGTCTCATCTGCCGATGGGCTAATAATAGTCCCCTCTTTCCAAGCTGGTGGTGAGGACAGTATGGGTCAAGGTGCATAGGAAATTAACCGTAGGAAGATTGAGAAAGTGTGGACAGACGTTCTCAGCCCGAGGTCACAGTCCTTCCCTCCCTGGGGTCGGGAGTGTAGCTTGGGTGGGTGTCTAGGCTGGGTGGCACTGGTAAGCTCGTATCAGATGCCCCCTTTTCTTGGCCTGCCACCTCTGCTGCTATCCACGGGAGGAGGAGGGGTGTGGAGGGGTGTGTGCCTGTGACCGTGCAATCCCCCATCTCAAGTGCCAGCCTGAGCAGCCTCATGGGTGACACACACACACAGTCACCTGGACACCCATGTGGGCTGCCCTGGTGGCCCTGGGCTCATTCACTGGGAGGTGAGCTGGAGCCAGCAGGAGGTGCAGGCAGTGGCTTCTTCCCCGGGTTGCTGCTGGCCCTGAAGTCTTGTTCAAATGGCCCTTGAAGTGTTCCCACTGTGGCCTTGGGCCTTTGGTGTATCTTGAGCCCAAGACTTTGGATTACTGGGCTACAGTGAGTGAGGAGGAGGGTGACAGAGACAGACCCAAGGCTCTGGGTGGGGGTGGGGTCTGAGCGCTGTGCTGAAGGGTGTCCGGGGCCTCTGTGTTTTGTTGTGTGTAGCCCTCAAACCTATGTTTTGGGTCTCTGTGTTTGTGTACCGTGAGCTTTGTCTGTGTACTGGAGCGGTTGCCTGTGATCCTGTTGGCACTGCCCGGTGAGCAGCTGTCGGGAGTTGGGTGTACTCTGTGCCTGCAGCGTGTGTGTGTGTGTGTGTGTGTGTGTGAGTGTGTGTGTGTGTGTATGTGTGTGTGTGCGCGCGCCTATGGGGGGGCTAGTGAGGTGGAGCTGGGCTCCTCCTGGACCAGCCTGGGAGGGCACTGATGGGAGACAGGAGTCCCCATGTGGAAATGGTCGCCATGGTTACATGCGTCCTCCAGGTAGGATTCCAGGGCAGCTGCTGGTCTCGGGGGCAGGCTGGAGGGGCAGTGGGGTCACAGAGGGACACAGTGACAGTAGTGACTATGGAAGACTGCCCCTCCCTTCTCTCTCCCTTTCTCTTCCTTTTCTCTCTTTCTTCAACTCCCTTTCGTTCCCTCTGGGGTAAGGGATGGCTCCGTGGCTGAGGGTTGACGTGTGGATGACACACAGATGCACGCCAGACAGACATGTCACCTCTGCCTGGTTGCTGGACTTTGCAAACCCTGGCGCTGGAGGGTGCCAGGGCCTGGGGACCTGAGAGATTGGTTCCTACTCCCTCCTCCACAGGGAGGGTGCTCGGCCGGGACCGGGAAGCGGCTGACTGAAGCGCTGTAGCTGGTGCTTCAGAGGGGACACCACATGGTCCCATCACAGCTGCCTCCTACTTCCCCTTCTTGGGTTCCTTAATTCTCAAACCAGCAGCAGAGGGAGGCGCCCTTGTGAGCCCTGAGCTTAGTGCAGAGCGGTGGCCTGCCCCCTGCCAGCAGCTCTGGGGGCTTAGGCCTGTGACTTCCGGCCACACTCCACCCTCGCCTCGCAAGGCCGAGGGTTCCGGGAGGGCGGGCAGCAGGCTGACTCAGCTCCCTGTTCCTCAGCCCTGTCCAGTACCTGGGACTCAGTGGGCTTGGTCAGGAGAGCAGGGGAGGAGTGTGGGGTACGGCTATCAATGGAGCTGAAGGGGATGGCGGGAGGTGAGAAGAGAAGAGCCTGGGCTGGGCAGCTGGGTGACAAGGCCAGACAAGATGGAGAGAGGACAGGAAGATGGGCTGGTGTCCTCAGAGGGTGTGAACCCTGCTCTGCTTTTGCGGGTGGTGGCCTCTGGGTTGGCCCCTCCAGTGTCTGTGTCCTCTTGTGTGGGCTGGGGACGGTAAGCTTTGCCTGCAGAGGGGCAGCAAGGACCCAGAAGTTGATGGACTCTGCTTGGTGTACTGGGAAAGTGGGGTGGGGCCTCTGGGGCCCCTGGGGGCTCCCATCTGTGTGTGCAGCCTCATCTCCCTGTACCCTGATCCCGTGGGCCCCCAGGATGGTGCTGTCTTGGTGCTTGTGTCTGCTGTCGGTGCAGCACTGCCCATGTGGGTTCGTGCAGGTGGAACCCAGGCTGGCGAACTGTATGGGGCCTCCTGTCCAGGTCGCAGGCCTGGACTGAGGGCTTTGGGAGGTGCTGGGGGGACAGGAACAGGATCAAGTCAACCTGGTTCTGGGGCCTTGAGGACAGCGTGACCATGGGTATTCAGAGGCCAGCCCTGCCACTTACCAGTTGAGTGACCTCAGCAAGTGAATTCTTAGTTCCCAGGCCCTCTGTTTCCTTATCTAAAGAATGGGACTCTTGCTACTATATTACTGATCTATTGCTGCATAACAAATTGCCCTGAAACTTAGTCACTTCAAACAAACATTTAATTGTCTGCCTTTTCTGTGGTCAGGAATCTTGGCGTGGTTCAGCCAGCTGCCTCTGGCCTTGTGTCTCACAAAAGTGCAAGTTGTTGGCCAGGGCAGGGTGTGTGATTACAGGGCACTCCTGTAATCTCAGAACTCTGGGAGGCTGAGGCAGGATGATTCCAAGTTTGAGCTCAGCCTGGACAACTTAGTGACTTAGCGCAGCCCTATTTCAAAATAGGAAATAAAAAAAGAGCAAGAGATATAGTTCAATGTGAACTATAAAAAATGTGAACTATAAAAAAAAAAAAGCAGCCTCACCGGAAGGCCTCCCTGGAGGTGCCCATCTCTAAGCTGGCTCTCTTGTTACACATACCAGCAGGCCTTGGTGTTTGGCCGTGTGGGCTTCTCCGTGGGGCTGCCTGCCGCAGCTGGTCTCCCTAGAGGAGCCATTCTAGAGAGGCCAGAGAGCAGCCATGGTGGAGGTGTCCATCTTTCCAAGCCCAGTCTTGGGAGTGACATGCTGCCACTCAGCTGAACTCTGGTTTGGAAGTGAACTGTTGGTCCAGTGGGCATACACGATGGGCTTCCCTGGGCCGTGGCAGTGGCTCTTCCCACAGATGGTGACCTTGCAGGTGCTGGGAGTGAGAGACGGGGTTGTGTGTGAAGGGTGGTGTCAACCCTCACGGCCTTCCTTCTTCCTGCTCTACTCCTGGCAGCAAGTGGGGCACTACGGAACGTTCTGGAGCAGGCCTGAGCTGAGGTCAGGCTCGTAGTGTGGGGTCTTGGCACTGGGCAGGACGGAAGCGGCTCCCTTTGTTACCTTCATTTTCTGAGCCTAGAAAGGGTGAGGCACGCGGTGAGTGCTCTGTGAAGACCTGCCGGCCCGTGGGAACTGTGAAAGGGATCGAACACTGGCACCTCCTGAACAGTTTCCACTGAGCCGTGCCCTGAGCTAGGCAGCAGAGAGACACCTGCCAAAAAGAGGTCTCTTCCTCTGGGGGCCGCAGTCTGTCGGGGAGCAGACAGACCACCAAGGGCGTTTCCCCGGCAGGAATCTGCTCCGCAAGACCCAGAAGGGCCTGTGTGACCATTTCCTCAGCGCCTCCTGGGGACGGCTTACACCTGTGCCATCCTGGATGCCGAGGGCACTTTCCAAGCAATGCAGGCCGACAGCAAGTGCCCTGGGCATTTGGGTTTCGTTCCACGGGTCCAGGGTTGTGCAGGGCTGCGTGCTGATGGTGGCTGTCTGCTGGGCAGTGTAGAGGTCCCCAGAGGTCCACGGCAGGGCCCTAACCTAGTCTGGAGGTCAGAGAGACTTCTGGGAGGGCTCACGGGCTGCACGATGGCCAAGAGAAAATCAGGTACATGGTGGGACTGGGAAAGAAGGGTTGGGCCAGGCCTGGCTGTGGAGGTGAAGCCAGGCCCCTTCGAAGAGCCCAAGGAGGCTCCCTTTGGCCCAGTTTTCAATCAGCTCTGTCACCCAAGTCCCCTCCCCATCTGGAGACAGGGGGCCCCACCTGGTTTCTTCCTCCAGAGGGAGCCCTGTTCAGTTAATGCACACAAGTCAGTCCAAATCACAACCTCTGCAGCAATCTGCGCCTAGGGCATTTGGTCAGGTGTGAAAGTTTGCACAATTCTTTTGCACTAGGTGCTCACAGGGTCTTTGCAATAACCTGCAGAGACAGGCAGAGCAGTTGTGATGAGCCTTGTGTTACAGAGAAAGAACTCAGTGTCCAGAGAGGCAAAGCAGCTTGCCCAGGTGTCGTAGCAAGCCTGTGGCCTGGCCAGGGCCTGAACCCCGAGACTCCCTCCAGTGCCCATCATCTTTGCCCTACCGTGTGGCCCAGAGAGCAAGACCCGCCTCCTTCATGGGAGGTGAAAGTGATGAGGTGGGAGTTTGGAATAAGGCTGGCTCAGAAGCAGGGGGCACAGGATGGGGTTTGCAGAGCCTGGGGGTCAGGGTCTTGGGGAGTGTTCTGAGCCAAGGGGTGCAGGGGGAAACGCTGAGCAGTGGAACCAGGAGCAGCAGCCCCCACGGTCTGAGTTTGTGTCCTGTGTCTCCCCTAAACCTCGTGGGAATCCCGCAAGGATTCCACATACGTATGAGGAAATCGAGGCTCCCAGAGGTCCCGCTGTTGGGAACGGAGCCCCTGGCACCGAGGTGGCTGGCCTGTGGTCAGGTCGGCTCTTCTCGCCGGCAGGGTGTAGCCTAACTTCTGCGGGTCTGTGTTGGGATGGTGGAATGGCGCTGGGGACTGAAGTCAAGATCCTTTCTGTTGATCTGCACAGGGTGAGGCACAGTCACCAGTGCTGCTACTCTGGCGGAAGTGGGTGGCTCCCGCCTTGGGTCCTCTTGCCCAGGCTTGTGCCTGGCAGCTCCTAATGCCCAGGAGAGGACTGAGCCTGGGGCAAGTCTCACTGGATGTCCTCAGCCTGGCCTGACCCTCCCTGAGAGCTCTGCTGGGAGCCAGGCGGCAGGGTGAGGGCTCCACCCTCGCCCTCAGCCACGACAGAGCAGTGGTGAGCCCACATGCCACCTCCATCTCAGGGACTCTGCTGTGTGCAGGGGTCTCCTCCATACAGCCTGTTTGCACTCGACCTGCTGTCCGGGAGATCTAAAAGCAGGGACTCCAGGGTGACAGTCACCCTGGCCACCTCTGAGGTCACCGTTCACATTGCAGTCCTTGAGGACAGCACACCTGGAGGTTGCTGGGCACTATGAGGCCTGGTTCCGGAGAGAAATAATGAGGTCTGAATGAACCAGGGCTGTGACAGCAGAGTGGACAGGGATGCTGGCTTATGGGGCAGGGTTGGCAGCTTGAGTATTGGGTGTTTGGGAACACCCTGGAGCTGGGGGCAGAGGAGGGTACGGGCTGGGGTCAGTCCAACAGCAGAAGCCCGAGGTGTGGGAGCAGAAGCTGTGTAACAGACCACAGAAGTCAGTCACACAGCCCCCTGGGGCTCAGAGGAAAGGGGCCGGATGGCTCCTGAGGGCAGGCCTGGCTTCCGTGGCTGTCCTGGGAGGCCACGTTGTGGGCTGGGGAAGAGAGGTAAGGGAACCAGAGCAGTGTAGCTGCTACACTGCTATCTTTCCCCACCCATGAGGGGCAGGTGGCAGTTCAGATGGGGAAAGGACCTAACGCTGAGGGGTAGAATGACAGGTGTGGGGATCTCCTGTAGATGGGTGGGAGTGGTGGGGTGCTTTGAAATGGCGACTGCGCCCTTGTAAGGCAGGCGCTTATGCCACTGAGCTAAACCCCTGGTCCCTAGTTGGTACTTTCTGACCAGAGTCTGATGTCTGTGCAGGGAAGTGCATCTCGTACCGTGTACCACTTCCTGGGCAGATGCATAGGCTGTGTAACCACTGCCACCGTCGGCAGGGAATGTGTCTCTCACCAAGAACTTCCCTTGTGTCCCGCTGTGGTCAAACCATTTTCCTTGCCCCTGATGCTGACACCTCCTGCTTCTGTGCCTGTTCTTGAATGGATGGACTCTGACAGCACGAAGCCCTTGCATCTGGCTTCTTTTCCTCCCAACACTGCCGAGTTCCTCTGTGCTATGTATGTGTGTAGTTGGGCCATGGTTGGTAGTGACACATTTGATCTGTCCACGTGCTGCTTGGAGGACATCTGCCTTGGTCTCAGCGTGGGGTTATGTTGAGTGAGGCTGCTACGTACAGGTCAGGCATCCTGTGCACATGTTTTCACTTGTCTCTGAGAAATGCCCAGCAGTGCGAGTGCTTTGTCATATGGGAGGTGTTTGGTTCTGTGAGAAACTGCCAGCCTGCCCTCCCCGGCATCCCATGAGCCGAGGTGAAGGGAGAGAACGCCTTTTATTTCACATCTCTGTGCTTTGCTGGCACAGACATACGTGTGATGGAAATGAAGGCGGAACGTCACTTATCCCCTCTGTGCTCCGTGACATGATTGTAAGTGGGACATGGATGATCATTTCATATTTTATGGTTACATTTTAGTGTGAATTTAGAAAATGTATTCAGCACACCAAACTTGTGATTTCCTGGCTGTTAATACTTGATGGTTAATGGCACTGGTCCTGGAACCAGGTAGATCCATTTCCTATCTGCTGTAGGACCTTGGGCAAGCAATCTGAGCTCTCTGAGGCCTAGATCTGGCATCGCTAAAATGGGTTGATAATGACCCTTCCTGCCTCCTGAGTTCCCCCAGCAGCTGAAGCTGGCAGGTGTACATAGCATTCCCAGTTCAGAGCTCGGCGTGTGCTGTGCGTGGCAAATGACTGCTACATAGATGATGTGGTGGGGTGTGTTCTATGCATTTAATTTTGTGCAACCACGTACACACGAACACATGTGTATGTGCATGGGGTCCATGTGGATGCCGGGCGCTTGGTGTTAGGGATGAGGAAGAAATCTGAGCCCTCCCTGTAGTGTTGCCTGGGATTGCTGTGTGTCCTCACACGTGTGAGTGTGTGCCTGTGAGTGGGCCCATCATTGTCACCTATTCTGCTGGGGACCAGGATGTGCGCCCTACTCTCCGCCCCTGAGTACAGATCCCCCATGGAAGAGGAACCCTGAGGAATGGCCTTCTGGGGCTGAGTCTCTGGCCCCTGGGGTCACCACTGTATTTGCTGAGAGTCAGTGTTTTCTGGAATTTCACCCAGGACCGAGGCTGAGTGGGAAGGAGAGGAGCTGTGGCTGAGGTTGGCCCGTGGTCCTCAGTAGAGGCGACTGCAGAGGACAGGCTCTGCTCAGCAGCTGGGCTCAGTGGGTTTAAAAAACTGAGTTACTGCCAGGTATGTGGGCTGTGCCTATAATCCTAGCACTTGGGAGACCGAGGCAAAAGGATTGAGAGTTGGAGGCCAGCCTGGGCGATTTAGCAACACCCTGTTTCAAAAACCCCAAAATTTAAAGCCAACCAACCAACCAACCAACCAGATCAACAAACAAAACCAAATACAGCCAAACCAAGCACTCACCCCTCACCGAGGTATAGCTGCCCTATCCTAGGCTGCATGCATTTAGATTGGGGTGTGTTAAACTTAGGCACCCGCCGTGTGGTTGTCACCACAGTCAGGGGGATGAGGTAGCGCCTCCCCGATGTGTTCCCCCCTGCTGCTTGGTAGCCCCCTCTGCCTCACCTGAGGCACGCAGGGCTGCTTTTGATCTCCTGAGCTTGGTTTTCCCTTGGCAGAGTTTGGTACAGTGGGAACAGGCAGAGGAAGAGGCAGGGCTGGGAGGCAACGGAGCTTCCGTGGCCCCTCCGTGGCTGTGTACCGTGTGTGTAACTGGTTTGAGATGGTCGTTGTTGTGCCAGACACGGTGTGTTGCCTGTCACCACTGAGCACAAGCACTGGTGTGCACGTTGATCGCCCGTTCACTGTCACCTCTGGGTGGGGACGCATCCCTCAGCAGCGTGCAGTACTGCTTTTCTGCAGCAGATGTTTTTTGAAACCAAGAGTCAAGCTGTGTCCAAGGCTAGCCGGAGCCCAGGGAGTGTCTTGCTTAGGGCACTGTAGCCAGTGCCACCGTCTGTCCTTTACCCCATCTGGTGCCTTCCTGGAGTGATCTCCCCTCTTCGGCACTGTCTGGGCTGCTCAGCTTCTCCCAGGAAGCCTCCCCAGACTCCCCGGCACCTCTGAGCAATTGCAGCCCCCACAGCGTGATGCCTTCAAAGCCCTCACGGTCAGGCAGTTCTAGAACATCTTGTCTCTCGGGCGAGAGCAAGGCGAGCCTTCCCTGTGCCACCCCCACTCTTGGTCCTGGCAGCCCGCAGTTGCTCCATCGAGGCCCCAGCCTGTGCCCGGGGTTTCTGGCTGACCCCCGGATGCAGACCGGTATTGGTCTCTGGGAGGAGAAGGGAGTAAAACACCCATAGAGAGGCAAGGAAGTGATACAACCCAGAGTAGCCGCCTGCTCTGGGGCTTCCTCTCCCCTCTGCCCCCTCACGTCCTGGCTGCCTGCTCCCCAGGGTGGAATGGCTGGGGCTGAGGGGTCCTGTCTCTGACCTAGCAGCTCCCTCCCTCACACTTCGTGGCTCTCCTTCCTCGCCATGACAGGATGGGCGTCCTCCTCTTCCCGAGGGGCTGACGGGCTCAGGTCTTGGGGAAGAAGGGGACACCTTCTGGTCTCCAGCCCAGGTTGCCATGCTGCTCCACTGCTGAGAGAGGGGAGTCAGTGCCTGGAAGCCACACAACCAGCGAGTGGCTGACAAGCTACGCTGGCTCCCAGTCCTGTGTGCTTTCCTCTCCTGCCCCGTGACCGGGACACCACTCACCACTGTCTGGAAGGCACCTGCTCCTTGCCGTGCTCTGCCGGGTGCTCGATCCCACCCGGTGGAGCTGTCGGCACGAGGAAGCACCCTGCACAGCTCAGGAGGAAGCCTGGGAAGGGCCTGTGAGTGGGGTGTGGTGCCCTCCTGGCCCCATCGTCACCTGCCCACTGCAGCCTGCTCCCTGTGCTGCCTCTGTGCTTCTCCTCCTGTTCTGGAAGCCTTCGGGAGACACCACCTGCCTGCCTGGCCTGTGGGTGGCTGTCACCATGTGCCATTTTGCAGGGTGGTTTCTGTCCACCTCTGTCTTCCTGGGCCGTGGGTTCTGGGAGGGTGGATTGTGTGTGGCTGTGACCTCAGAGCCTAGCACAGGGCTTGGTGCTCTGCAGACATGGAATGGATATTTGCTGAATAAGGTGAATTAGTAAATAGGCAGCAGTGGGGTGACCTGTGGGGTGATCAGTGGGGTGACTGATGGTGGGAGGTGGGTGTCGTAAATATTCGGGAGGAGGAGAGGGAAGAGGGCGGATAATAAAGCTCTCAGAGGTGGCAGATGGCGATGCAAAGGCTGAGATGAATGGTGGCCGAGACCGTTGTGGTAAGGGTAGCCATGGCAGAGGTCAGCAGTGATGGCAGAAATACTGGGCAGTGCCCACATCCCAGCCCTCGTTTTTCTCCAGGGGATCCTGGGCTGACTCTTGGACCTTTTAAGTTCACTGACTCTGTGGCCCGTTCCTTTGCAGACTCCATCGGGGATCCCTTGCCCGTCGCTTCTCACCGATGCTACCATAAGCAGAAGCACTGCCCCCTGGTGCTGCCGGGCGGGGGGCTGCCGGCCACGCCGCTGCTCTTCCATCCACACACCAAGGGCTCCCAGATCCTCATGGACCTTAGCCACAAGGCTGTCAAGAGGCAGGCCAGCTTCTGCAATGCCATCACCTTCAGCAACCGTCCGGTGCTCATCTACGAGCAAGTCAGGCTCAAGGTGGGCCCGTGTCCCCCGCCTCTGACCGTCCTGGTGGAGCCCGGGCCTGCTCTTGGCACCACAGCTGCCCCTTCTCACTCCGTTCCACTGCCCCTTCCCTCTGAGTACTCCTGCCCCAGCCTTCCCATGTGACAAAGGAGGAGCGGGCCGGGCCTGGCCCTGGTAACCTGGTTGCCACCCACCCACCCACCCGTAGCAAGGCTCCCGGGGAGGGACGGCAGCTGAGTGGTGGGAGTGCTGGCCCGGGACACCCTTGGGAGTCCCCGAGGGTGGTCTGCACAGAAGGGCGCCCCCTTCCCCTTGGTCCAAGGGGAACCGCCGGGCTGAGGCAACCTCCTGCCACCAGATCACCAAGAAGCAGTGCTGCTGGAGCGGGGCCCTGCGGCTGGGCTTCACGAGCAAGGACCCATCCCGCATCCACCCGGACTCGCTGCCCAAGTACGCCTGCCCTGACCTGGTGTCCCAGAGCGGCTTCTGGGCCAAGGCGCTGCCCGAGGAGTTTGCCAACGAGGGCAACATCATTGCCTTCTGGGTAGACAAGAAGGGCCGAGTGTTCTACTGCGTCAACGATTCAGCCGCCATGCTCTTCTTCAACGGGGTGCGCACGGCCGAGCCGCTCTGGGCCCTTGTGGATGTCTACGGCCTCACGCGGGGCGTCCAGCTGCTAGGTGAGTGCCTGCCCGCTCAGCGCCCAGGCCCGGGGCCTGACTGCTGCATCCGGCAGGCAGGGGGACCCTACCCCGACTAGTGTTGGCTTCAGGATTAAAGGGGCCCCAGAGCTCCTCTCTTCCCACGGAGGCTTCAGCAAGGGAAGCCAGGTGAGAGGCCGCCTGCACAGCCCTCTGATTGTGCCTGGGCAGTGCACAACCTCCACCTCAGGACCCCTCTCCAGGCATCTTTAGTGTTGACTAGAATGACCTCAGCTTATAGAGGCCTTGGCACATGCCAGGGACTTGGGGGTTGCCTGTTGTCATAGCAGTCTTGGGAGCTGACTCCACTGGGCCAACAGGGCTGGAGACTCGAGAGCTCAAGGAGGTTGAGGGGTGGTGGTGCCAGCCCTCTGTGCTTAGTCTGTCCAGTTCCAAGGTGAGCTCCTAGCCCTGGCCCTGCAGCCAGCCAGGGCACTGGGCCCCACCCCACCACAGTGCCTTTTCCTGATGTGCTGAACCCAGAAGTGCTCTACCCCGAGCTCCAGCCCCAGCCCTTTTTATATTTTATTTTGAGATAGAGTGTTGCTGCTTGGCCCAGGCTGGTTTTGATCTTGTGATCCTCCTGCCTCAGCCTCCCAAGTAGCTGGGATTACAGGTGTGGTGGCAGTCACACTGGCTATGCTGTGAGGTTAAAAGTAATGAGAGCAGAAGGCACTAGGTGGCTGAGACTGTTCTGCTGCTGCTGGGTTCCTCTCGCAGGGGAGGCAGAAGGCAAATGTCCCAAGGGGGGACAGGAGGAGGAGCTCAGGTGCTGGCTGGGAGCACTGATGTATAGGTTTCCTACCTGCCAGTGTTGGGAAGGGGCGTGGATTGCCTCAGACTTCCCAGGGTAACATGGGGAGCTGGTGTTAGGGTGGGTCTAGACGCCAGGCTGTGAACCCCCATCTGGCATGCTTCTCACCTGCTATACTTGGACATGCGTGCTTGTGTGTGCATGCGTGCGTGCACATGTGCATGTAGACCCTGGGCACAGGTCAGAGCCTTCGCCTCAGCTTCCTGGTGACGTAGGTTGGTGGCAGACTGGTGCCGCTCTTGAGAAAGAGGGGGGCGGTGAAGAGGTGGGAGCAACATTTTCGACCTTCCCTGAGTGATAGCTTCAGGGCAGAAAGGGGCAAGGAGGACATATGGGAGGAGGGGAAGAGAGCCACGGCTGGGGCACAGGCTGCCAGCCCCGCCTTGACAGCCCCTGGTTGGCTGGGCAGGCGCTGGGGACACAGCGGGGCAGAACCGGGGAGGGTAGTAAATCGCTGAGCGCTGTGGTCATAGGAGCCCTTCCATCTGTGGAGCTGCTTCCCCTGGTCAGCTCATTTAACCTCTCAGCGGCAGGCCCAGAAGGGAGTCTTTTCTCCCCATTTGGCAGGAAGAAAACTGAGACCCATGTAGGGATGTCATCCAGCTGGGACTTGCCCTGGGTGGTCCAATGACAAAAGGGAAGCCTTTTCCCTGCACAGAGCAGCGGGCAGGAAGTCAGAGGCGGCTAGGTCAGTGAGAGGTGATGGAGTGCAGGAAGGCTTCTCGGAAGAGAGGCTTGGGCTGTGCTGACGTATCCCACGAGGCTCTGTGCAGGTGGGAATGAGGGGCAACACACCAGGCTGTGTGAGCTCCAACCCTCAAGGGCCCGTAGGATAATCCACAGGGCCCAGCTTGGGGCGGGAGCCCAGCAGCCGCGGCTCCCAGGCCCCACCCCTGCTTTGACTATACATGGGTTTGCTCCAAGCATGGTGGGCGGGTGGCCGGTCACTCTTGGCTGTCCCTGGCAGGCGCCCTGTGCACCCGATAAGGCTGAGGCCCTGCTGATCCTCATCCCAGCCATAAATCATTATAATCCCTGAGCATTTTCAAATGCTGACTATGGCCCCTGAATTCAATTAGCAGATTAAACTATCTCTTCAGTTTGTTAAATTGATTCGTGTGTGTGTGTGTGTGTGTGTGTGTGTGTGTAAGAGAGAGCGAGAGGGAGAGGGAGGGGCCAGGGCTCTGCCTTTCATGCCCCTGCCCCCTGAGATGTGCCTAGTGCTACCCTATACAGACTCGGGCATCATTTCTTCCTACTCCAGCTCCCACATTGCCCATCATGCCCCTCACCTGCCTCTTTCAGGGCCTCTGTGTCTCCCCGACCTGACCCCTCTGGCTCTGCTTGCTTTTTCGGGGTCCCTTCCCAGTGAAATCTTTCCTCTGAAGAATGTTGTTCTCTGTTGTGGTGGCCCTGCCTGAGGACTGGTCAGTTTCCTGGCATGATTATCTTCCACTGATCTTCAGGGGTTTCCTGTCAGGTCTGCCCCTGTCCCCTCCTGCCTCCTCCTGGAACTGGAGCCCCCATACCTTGCCTTTTCTTGGGTGCACACAGCTATGGAGCCAGGCTGTGGAGGAGGGGCCGGGTCCCTGGGCAAAGTATGATCAAGGCTGGCGCCTTGCCTCTCTCTGCCTTGACTGTAACCCAGCCTCATGCCATGGCCAGCAGGCCAGCTTCAGGACACCTCCCAATGATGCTAGAGCTGGGCAGGTCACCCTCTTTCCTCCCAGCTCCCTGGCCCAAGCCTGGGCTGGTATCTCCAAGAATAATAGCTTCCTACCTTCAGGAAGAAGGCCCCGCCAACAACTAAACAAACACCAGTTTTATGGGGTGATTAATACCAGGACAGATAAACTCCTATCCTGGCTTCTCAAGGTCTCCCTGATCCTTTCAGAAATGTTCAACTGGGAAGAGCAGCCTCAGTCTTGGCGAAAGGGGTGGAGCCCAGACCCCACTCACAGAGTGCTCGTGAACTCCCCTGAGCCCCCCAAGCCCAGGCGATGTGCAGAGAGGGGGTCACCTAGGAATCCAGCCCCCTTTTAAGAGTTTTTTCACGGGGTGGGGACATGCCACAGAGTTGCTTTGTGGTAGCCTAAGTCCAGTTTTGTGACTGAGTGTAGCCTGAGGCAGACTGCCAGTGAGGCTGGGGAGCAAACCCAGGGGACTCCCAGGGTGCGTGCCTTTGTGGTCAGGAACCTAAAGAGGCAGGATGAGGAGAAATGATTTAGGCCAGGAAAGAGGGACGTAGGCATGAGCCACAATGGGAGCAGGCCCTTGCGGGGAGAGGTGGCATACAAAGGTGGCAGCGATTTGTGTAGGTGAGGGGTGTGCACAGGTTTGGGCATGTAGGCATCCAGGGGGACAGGTGGAGGTGTCAGGAGAGGATGATAGGGCCAGGTGCAGAAGGGGCCCGCCCACATGCCCCCCCCCATGCTCAGGCCCAGAAAAGCCAGGGATGCAGGCCTCACAGGCTGACCAGGACACAGAGCATAGCAAGATGTGCAGCCCAAAGGGCTCGCAGGCCAGGGAGCGACCCCACCTGCCCTGAGGACGGCCAGCTGTGGGGTCTCAGGTAGCCTCCGGGGCCCGGCTGCCTGGACCAGTCTCCATGGCCTCTGGGTCAGGGCCCCAGCCTGGGTGTGGCTCAGCTTGGCAGCAGGGGACAGCATGAGTCCTCTAGGGAAGGACCACACTGCCATCTGGTCTTCCGCTTCCCAGGCTAAACCAATATTTACCCTTGGCTGTGGCTGTCAGGGACCCAGAGGCAGATATTAAAGAGCCTGAGCCAGCCCTTGCGATGGAGACAGTGGAAGAGGCTGCTGATGGATTCTCTGACAATTTTGTTTCTCATTAAAAAGAAATCTTTGGTGATCCCACCTCCTGAAGAGACTGAGGCAGGAGGATGGAGAGTTTGAGGGCAGCAGGAGCAACTTAGCAAGACCTTGTCTCAGAATAAAATAAAAAAGACTGGGATGCAGCTCTGTGGCAGAGCACTTGTCCAGCCTGCATGAAACCCCAATGTCCCTTCCCAGTACCAGAGAACCCTTGCTGTTCCTTTTGCTGCACAGACACTTCTAGATACTCCCTTTCCACTCACCCCAATTCTGTCTGTTATATCCAGGACCCATACCAATTCCTGGCCCCCAACTTCCCTGACCACCCCAGTTCGAGCATGCTCTTTCTCCTATGACCACCGAAGCACATGCAGGTCTAAGCGGCCCAAGCAGTTTTGGGTCAGGTATTGTTTTGTGCTCTGTGGAGACAGCCTACACACCTTACGTAGAAAGTTATTATTGCACCTGTTTTGGGTAAGGAAACAGATGCCTGGAGGGGTCTGATAGCTTGCCAAAGGTCACACGCTGGAGGTTGGTGGAGCAAGAAATTGAAGCCAGGGCCTGGGCTGCTTTGCCTCCTGATGTGAGTCCATCTGACCGCCCTCCTAAGTCTGAGTGCCCCTGTTGCAGTGGTGGGCACTGGACCTGGTGCCTTCTGGAATAGGCTGTCTGAGAACTCAGGTCAGGATCCACTGCACAGTGGGTCACAGGTAGGTCATAGGGCCTGGCAGCGCCGGCGCAGGCAGAGGGGCAGAGGGTCCTGGTGATGAGATGACCTGTGGTCCTGGCTTTCCTGAAGGCTCCTCCCCTGGGTTTGGCTTAGCCCTGTCAGTGCAGGTGCGGCCCAGTCCTCCTAGGAGCACTGCTTCTCTGCTGCGTGAGGATCTAGGCCTTGTCTTGACCTAGTATCTTTTTGGCCCAAGATGTGGTCCTGGGGGCCTTGGAGCAACCTAGGGGAGCTCAGGCTGGGGGTAGGCCCTGCAGCATGAGTTCCAAGTCCTCATGACACAGCAGGAGAGCAGCTGAGTGGACACTTGAGTGGCCACTCGGTCGCTGGGGGAAGTTTCCCAGCCTCTCTTTTCCAGGGTATAATGACATGTGCCCCACTCGTGCTCCGATGCCAGTGAGGCTCCCAGAGACCTAAAAGGGTTCACAGGAAACACTCTTGTCTCCAGGTTAAAAGGGAATTCCTAATTTCAACCCCTCTCTCCTCTCTACCAAGAGATGAATCCCAAAGCCGGTCTCTCAGGCAGAAAGAAAATGTTGCAATCTGAAGTTTTTCTGGGAACAAGAGCTTGGGGTCTCCAGCTCGGCTCCTTGGGGCCCCAGGTCTCTATAGAGATGCCCCTGAGGCTGCTGAGGGCACAGAGAGGGTGAAGGACAGGGTCCTATGCTCACCTGCTAGGCCTGCTGGACACAGAGACCCTAGTGCTTTAAGAAAAGACAGACTGAGACCCTCTAGACCAAGTAGTTTGGGGACCCTGTAGATTCCCTGGCCCGCGGATTCTATAAATCTAAGGGTCTATGACAGCTTCCACTCTTCCTCCTCGGGCCTCAGGGATCTATTTGCCTTTCCTTGCTTTCCTGAGGCTAACAAACAGGACAAGGTGGGGATGGGTGTGGGCTTTAGGGCTCCACCTCAGGGGTGGTAAAAGCCTTCACCTGCCATCTGGTCCCCTTCCCAGCCAGCGCCAGATGCTAAGCCCAGAGGACTGGGCTGACTGATGTTTATGGAGACAACAAATGACCCGGTAGCACCTCCCGAGGGGTGGCTGCAGGCTCACTGTGGTTAAAGATTATCCCACACCCCCATGTGAGGCTCTAGGCAGACAAGACCCTGGCTGATGGCTCCTGCTGCAAACGAGGCCCTGACTCGGTTCCCCCCCTGACACCATGTGGCAGGCCCTGTGCCCTCCTGGTGGTAGTGACCCTGGGGCTTTTCATCTGGCCCTTGTTCTCCCAGGTTGCTCTCCCAGCATGCTCTGCTCTCCCCGTGTGCCCTTCCCACAGGCCTCTCAGTCAGCACAGGTCCAACCCTGCTTCCTCTAATACTCCTTCCCCGACCCACTGTGAAGCAGGCGGGGCCTGGGCCTCAGTTGGTCTTCGTTCTGAAGCAGGTATCTACCCTGTGGAAGAGGATCAGAAGGGGCCCCAAGGAGTGGATCTGGGACACACATCCATACAGGGAGAGATTTTCCAAGTTAGTTATTCAGCTGGGTGTAATTCCAGCACTTAGTGGGCAGGAGGATTGTGACGAGTTCGAGGCCACCCTGGACTACATAGCATGACCCTGTCTCAAAAACAAAACAAAAAACAAAACAAAACAAACCAGTTATTCAGAAATGGGGGCTGGGTAGCCAGAGAGGTGGTGAGCTTCCTGTTCTCAGGGGCATTCTAGCCAAGGCTGAGAGAACCAGCAGCAATCAATCGACTTCCTAGTTCCTTAGCTCCTCCGTTCCTCTAAGGTCAGGTCTAATCCCAAAGGGTCAGACTCCTGCAGCTAAATCCTATCCAAACGTTTTCATGCCTCTAGGTTGTGGCCTCCTGCTGGCTACTGTTTGGGGGCCAAGTCCTGGCTCCTCTCTCCCTTTATCCCCTGCCCAGCACCGGGTACACGGTAGGTCGGTAGGTCGGTGAGGGAGGGGAAGAAGTGACTGACGCTGGGCTCCTTGCTCTTGCAGGGCTAGGTTATTTCTGTTCTGGCCCAAAGGACTTGCAGAGCCACCGCCAGGCACCAGAATAGGCCAGAGCTGAAGGTGGACAAATGCCGCTCTGGAAGAGGGGACAAGTGACTGAGCCAGCTGTGACCTTTGCTGCCCCAGCTCTGTCATAAACACCTCCCCGGGGGGTGCAGTGTCCCTGGTACCTGATTAGGTAACTTGTTGCTTCCAAATGTGGGGCTGCCCCGCTGCTCGGGATTCCAGGTTGCTGTGCCGTGTGGCACAGTCTTGGGCTGAGGTTGGCCCTCCTCATCATCCCAGGGGCCAAACGGGGCCCTCAGCCTGTCTTGCTATGGGCTGGCTCGGCGCAGACTCTGGCTGTGGTCCCCTCTGCGAAGGGGGCCCATCCCGGGCCGTGTCTATTTCAGGGTGCACAGCTGGGCCCCCTGACGGGCTGGTTATTTTGGAGCTAGCCAGGCCTTGCAGCTGCTCCAGTGGGCTGGAGGGAAAGGGGGAGAAGGTGCCCGGGCTGGTCCTGACCCTGGGGACTCAGGCCCTGTTCAACTTTTTATCAGCAGCACTCCCAGCTCCACAAGCATTCCGAGCAAGGCCACAGGGGTCACTGTGTGAGCCCCACCTTCCACAGCCTCTCCTCTCCTCACTCTTCCTCCTCTAAACTCTGCTTCTGGGCTGCGGCTGTGGTTTCCCAGTGTCCATCATATGGCTGTGAAGCCCTACGTGAGGGTTCTAAAAGGGGTCGGGCGGACCTGGCCTGGGGTAACCAAGGAAACCCAAGGGCCTCGTGGGTGCCAGGGGCTCCACCCTACCCTGACCTCAGCCACAGCATCTCTCGGCATGCTGTGTGCACATTTACACCAGCCTGGCGCTCCCTGGGCCCACTCCTCGGAGGCGTGTGGAATGCACACAGTGTTAGCAACTAAGCGTTTTGTTTTTGTTTTTGTTTTTTAAAGGCAGAGTCTTGCTAGGTAGTCCAGGCTGACCTTGAACTGCAATCCTCCTATCTCAGTCTTCTGTGTGCTGGGATTACAGGCCTGCAACATCATGTCTGGGTGATCTCAGCGACTATAAGATCATTATTACCTAAGGATCACCATGGGCAGGTACTCACTCTGCCCAGTGGGCCTTTATGCATTCCACTTGTCAGCATCCCTTCTAACGAAGGTCAGGACACAGACTATGCAAACCCAGAGGTACAGATCTCACTGCAGAAGAAGAGAGACCCATACAGTTAAGCTGCTTGTCCGAGACCACAGGGCCCTATTGCAACGAAATGGGCAGAATCAGCATTTGAACCCAGGCCAATGAGCTCCAATTCTCTGCTCCTATCCTGCCTATGAGTATGTGGACTTTGGTTCCTAAGGAGACCCAAGCACTCTTGGGCTGCACTATTAGAAATATAGTGCACATATCATTGGTGTTGATGGCCAGCTGTCCCTTGAGGTGGCCAAGGCACATCTGGAGCGCTGTTGGGTTCTGCTCGGTGTCTAAGAGGGGGACCCTGAATATTCCCTGAGGACGGTGTCTTCAGGATGGCATGCATAGCCCAGGGGGTAGTGGATTCAATTCGGGGAGGTGGATTACAATGTCAGGGAAGGAAACTTTAAAAGACATGAGCTCCACGGAGGAGCAGGCTGTCTGGGGTCATGGACACCTGAGGGCAGGCATCTCAGGGAGACATGCAGAGCTCACAACTAGCCCCGCTCAGAAAGCCCATGACAGCCTTATTCCACAGACCCTGGCCGACATTCTGAGCCACCTGATTTTCTCTTCTCCCTGCTGATCCCCTCCTCTTCCTCGCCTCTGGAGTCCTAAGGGCCAGTGCCTGGACCCCCTGAGGGTGCGGGGCCAGGCGCTGTTCCTCAGGGCCCAGGTCAGCCGCAGGCCCTCTGCAGGTCCATCCCATTGCCCCCTGGCTTTTCCAGGCACCCCTGCTTTCTGCCTCTGCACAACCCCTGCCTCTCTGCACCATCGCTGTCACAGAGTCAATTCTCTGGAAGAATCGCATTTTCCGGTCGGCTCCCTCCTTCTCGCCCACGTGATGCTGGGAAATCCAGGCCCCAGGAGGCTGCTCCAGAGTGGGGGTGGGGACACCAGCACCCAGACCTCAGGGCCTCAGACAACACAACTCCTGCAGGGGGCCAGGGCAGGGTGGGTAAAAACAGGGCGATGTGAGAGAGGTGTCCACATGCAGCCAGAGCTGCATTCTACCTCTGCCATCCCTACCAGACTGGTGCCCCAAGCCTTGCTGTCCTATCGAGCTGCCTGCCACCCTTACCCAGTTCCCGAAGACAGAGCACACACAGGTGCTGGAGGAGGCTCTGAGGAAGGCATTGGTCCACCTACCGGTGGCACTGGGCAGACCTGGGAACATTGTGCAGAAGGGGTTCAACCAGCAGGGAGGGCCTGGAAGTAAGGAATGAAACATGAGGCGTTGGGCAGACCTTGGATCTCCTGCTCGGTGGCTGTCACACAATGTCCTGGAGCTTCGTCTGTCACACTGGCTCCGAGGACGGCCTTAAGAGTTGTTCATTTTCCTCACAAGGTGCAGAGCTCCATAAAGCAGCCCATAGCAGTCTGTGAGTAAGGTGCTGGAAACGGCTCCTGGCAGGGAGAGGAGGTGTCCAGGAGCTGGATCGCCTGTGCTGGTGGTGGGAAAGCCTAGCAGCAGGAGTCCTAGCCCCGAATTCAGGTCCACTGGAGGCTTTTACCAGCTCAGGCAGGGCTGAAGTTATACACTGAGTTAGTGAGCACGTGCATTTTTGGGGGGCAGAGGGATAGATCAACGTTAACGTTATCACATTTCCAAAGCATTGTAGTACACATAAGAGACTAAAAATTACCAGTGTTAATATAACTCCATTTTTTGCATTAAAAGTAACCAAAAATATATTTTTAAAAGGCTAAAAGATCATAATCCAAACAGTGAAAGTGTTTTTCAATGGGCGGGCGCAGACACAGGCCTTCTTTTTGCTGAACTGTATTTTCTATAAAATCGAGTTTGTATTACTTGTGGGATTGGAATGAAAGGACCTGACTTCCAGTGAGGTCACTCTCCAAGCTCCCCCGAATGAATGTGCTGGACGCCTCTCTTCCTCCGAGTCCTCAGGTGGCAGCACAAACCCCCCAGACACCGGGATCAATGAGGCCACTGGCAAACAGCAGGTGGGGAGGGGGCTCCTCGTGGCCCCGGGGAGGCAGAAGCTGCAGGTGCAGCAGCCGGTTTACTGTTTGCCTGTGGAGCGCCTTGTGCTAGTCTAGGTGCTGGGGTAAAGAAGGAGGACCCCAGGGGTGACGTTTAAGAAGACGTATTGGGGGCCAGGGGAGGTTGCTGGGGACCAAACCTAGAGCCTTGAACTTAAAAAAAAAAGTCGCGACAAATTTTTAGCTGGGGGTGGTGATGTCACCAGTAATCCCAGCACTCTAGGGCGGGGGTTTGAGGCAGGAGGGTCACAAGTCTGAGCCCAGCCCGGGCCGTTTAGCGTGACCCTCTCCATAAGAGTGCTGGAGAGTAGCTCAGCGCGAGGGCCCGAGTTCCATCCTCAGTACCAAACAAAACGACAAAGAAACGCTAAGTCTTGCGCACACTCACTGTGAGTGTGGACCAGTGTGGCCAGAGCACAGTGCAGAGCCCAGCGGGCTCCCAACTCAGAGGCTATTGCGTGGCCCTGACCTAGGTGTCTTCCAGCCTCACACCCTCGTCTGGTCGGTTAGCTGCCTGCCCAGCCGTGCTTCCTGCTTGTCCATGTATGTCCCAAGCATTTTCGGCACCCGCGAGCATCTGCCGAGTGTGCACTAGGTGCAGCTCGCAGGAACAGTGACGGTCACCCTTTTCCCGCTCCACAGACAGCGAGCTGGTGCTGCCAGACTGTCTGCGACCGCGCTCCTTCACCGCCCTGCGCCGGCCGTCGTCGCTGCGGCGCGAGGCCGACGACACGCGCCTGTCAGTGAGCCTGTGCGACCTCAACGTGCCGGGCGCCGACGGCGACGAGGCGGCCTTGGCCGCTGGCTCCCCGATCCCGCAGAACTCGCTCAACTCGCAGCACAGCCGTGCGCTGCCCGCGCAGCTGGACGGTGACCTGCGCTTCCACGCGCTGCGCTCCAGCGCGCATGTGCGCGTCCTGGACGAGCACACGGTGGCGCGCCTGGAGCACGGGCGCGATGAGCGCGCACTCGTCTTCACCAGTCGGCCCGTGCGCGTGGCCGAGACCATCTTCGTCAAGGTCACGCGCTCGGGGGGTGCGCGGCTGGGCGCGCTGTCCTGTGGTGTCACCTCGTGTGATCCGGGCACGCTGCGGCCCGCAGACCTGCCCAGCAGCCCAGAGGCGCTGGCCGACCGCGAGGAGTTCTGGGCCGTTTGCCGGGTGCCCGGGCCCCTGCACAGCGGCGACATCCTGGGCCTGGTGGTCACCGCCGATGGCGAGCTGCACCTGAGCCACAACGGCGCGCCCTCGGGCATGCAGCTGTGCGTGGACGCCTCGCAGCCGCTGTGGATGCTCTTCGGCCTGCACGGCGCCATCTCCCAGGTCCGCATCCTAGGTGAGTGGCCGTTCCCCGCCCCTCTTGGTCCACTCGGGAGCCAGACACCCAAGGTGAGCGCAGGGCCAGACTGGGTGACCCGTGTCCTCAGAGGACACAAGCCTCACCTGGGATGGGAACAGGTGCTTGGAATCCCGCAGATTCACAGATAGTCCAGATATGCAGCTGCTCAGGGACCACTAACAAGTGCTCAAAAAGCCAGGCATGGGTGCGCAGGCCTGTAATCCCACACCCTAGGAAGTAGAGGCAGGAGGATTGCAAGTTAAGAGTCCAGTCTGGGCAGTTTAGCGATTTAGCCAGACCCTGCCTTAAAAAAGAAAATAAACACAAAACAACCGAAAACATTGAAAAAAAAGTCTGAGGCTGCAGCTCGGTGTAAAGCACCTGGGTTTACTCCCAGTCCTGCCAGAAAGGTGGGGGGTGATTTCCACCAGCAAGGTGCTTTCCGATGTTCCATTTCCATTTCTCTGCAATGAGAGGAAAGCCATCTGGCCTTCAGTGCGGTTGTGAGGCTGAATGAAAGACAAGCAGGTGTGTCAGGAGTCAGGGATCTCCACAGGGTGATGCCTGTGTGATTCCTGAGCAGTGGCTGGAGAGAAAGAGGGTTGCAGAGTTCTGAGCCTTCCTTTTCTGGGGCTCAGGGTTTGGCCTGGAGAATGAGGGTTTGTGTAAGCCAGGTTCTCACACTGCCCTGTGGGATGTTAACAAGGCAGCCTTTGTGGAAGGGTCTTTGTGGTTTGGAAAGCTGGGGAGTGGGAGAGTTTATTGCAGGACCTCTTAGAGCCTTTAGTCTGCAGTATGAATCTCTTAAGGATGGTGATGGTTATGGGTTGGTTTTTCCAGAGTAGTTTGGGGTGTGTGTGTGTGTCTTTTTTGAGACAGGGTCTCACTATGAAGTTCAGGCTGACCTGGAACTCACAGTCCTCCTGCTTCAGCTTCACAAGTGCTGGAATTACAGGTGTGCACCACCATGCCCAGCGTGTTTTCCAAAGTAATTTGATCAGGAATCTTTTATTCACTGAGCAAATCCTGGGCCCTGTTACTCCAGAGGCAGCAGAGGTCCTTACCTTGCCAGTGCTGGTCTTCTGACCAGCCCTGCTGGACTGAGCTGGTTTCCTGAGCCTCACATGGAGAACCTGATGAAGCTCAGGTTTTTTTCGGGTCCCACCTCCAGGGATCCCAGTCCTATGGACCCTGAATATGTTCTGGGCATCTAAATTTTTCTTTTTCTTTGCCTGGTGCTGGAGTGTGCTAGGCAAGTGTTCTGTTACTGAGCTGCAGCCCCAAATTTCATTTCTATTTTTTATGGCAAGTATGCGTAGCCAGGTTTGGAGAAACCCGGGGCCTCATAGCCATTAGACCAGGAGTGAGATTGTTGGAATGATGCATGTGAGTGTGTGGGCTGCACTGCTCCGTGAGGCTGGCACATGGGTGGAGACACATTTGGGTAAGTGCTGTGTGTGTGTGTGCACATGCCCGATGTTGTGATTGTCTATGTGGGGAGCACTTGTGTAATCAGATAAAATCTGTGGGGGACTTCCAGTGCTAGGAGACCAGGTGAAGATGGAGTGGAAAATAAAAAGGGGATAGAAGTGAGCAAGGGGCCGAGAATTCAGAGCTGAGGAAAGCTAAATTAGTAAGGATGAACAGAAGTCGAGGATGAAGGAAGCAGCAGCAGGCCAGGGTGAGAATCAGGATGAAGTAGAAAAAAATTGAATGGGAGGGGACCACAGAATGGGGCAGTGTTTCCTAGGGAAAGGAAATTAGGTAAGGGTGAGGGACTCTAGCATCAGCACCATCTAATAACAGATAAGCTTTCCAGCAAGGCTTCTGTTGCCCAAAGAGGTTTACGAGACTGAAGCAAAGGGAAGTTTTTAAAAAGTCAGAACTTTTCTGTCCTTGGAGGTATGTGGGCCAAGACAGTGCTGAAGACTAAGCATCCAGAGTGCAGTGCTGTTTTCAGGGTGCTCCAGAGCTGCTGGGAGAAGTGGGCATCTCACCCAGCACACGCTGCTGGGGGGCTCTGACTGGCTCCACAGAAAAGGGGATTGCTGGCTGAGTGTGCAGGGCTCGGTTTATCTTGCAGAGGAGAGCTGGACTTTGTGGAGAACCTGAACACATAAAAGTAGAATAAATTTATTGGTGGAACATTAGAAATAGTCTTACCAAAGACAGAAGTGTGATAGGGATACCTTGTGTCACTGAAGATGTTTTGAAGAGGCTGGCTGGTGCAAGAAAGCAAGAAAAGTGTTTCTGAGAGAAGATACTTGACTTAGAACCATTACAACAGGAAGAGCAACCCTGTGAGCATACAGCCGAATGTGCTTAGCAATAATAACGCTGTTGCATGAGTTAGAAGTAATAATAGATTTCCTGGCACAGTTGCTCCTGCGCAGCCTGCTCTGATAGGGCTGGGGGAGCTGTAGGTGGGCCGGCTTTCCTGATCTCATTAGGGGAACAAAGCTGGCTGCCTGGGCACAAAGGCTGAACAGGCCAGGTCTCACCGCGGTTCGGTCCTCTGTTCTGTGCGGCCGTGCTGCTGGTTGGTGCTGGTACCTGCAGGCCTGAGGTAGGATTCTGGCAGGGGCAGGTGTGATGCCACTGTGTGGGTAGGTGAGGACAGAGAGCAGGGCTGGCTGCTGGCCAGCTCAAGGAGTCAGGCTAGGGGCCTCACTCTAAAGGCTGGTGCTGGTGCGAAGCAACCTTCCTCCCCTCATGTGCAGGCTCCACTATTCTGGCTGAGCGGGGCATCCCGTCACTGCCCTGCTCCCCTGCGTCCACGCCGACCTCGCCCAGCACCCTGGGCAGCCGCCTCTCTGACCTGCTGCTCAGCCCGTGCAACTCTGGGCCTCTGGGCAGCTCTGCCTGCGGTAAGTGCTAGTGCGCCTGCCCCACCTCGCCCCGTGGTGGGTGTGGTTTTCCGTCCTCATCCCCAGCTTGGCAGCTTTCACCCGAGGACTTTGTTTCCTGTTGACCACACGAGGGAGGGCAATGGGTAGCTCAAGAGGAGTGGCCTTAAAAAAGCTGGAACCGTTCTCTTCCCCATGCCTGCCTTCCTGCTGTCCTCCCTGCCTTGTAGCTGCCTGGTCCTAGTCTGGGCTGGATGGTGACAGTGGGGCCGCTGAGCTTTATCTCTTCCCCATACGAGGAGTCTGGCACCACCCTGGGCCTTCTCTCCTGACGGGTGGCTCTTTGCCTCCAGGAACAGCCCCCAACTCGCCGGTGAGCCTGCCGGAGTCTCCAGTGACCCCGAGTGGGGGCCAGTGGAGCGATGAGTGCACCATTTGCTACGAACACGCGGTGGACACGGTCATCTATACATGCGGTCACATGTGCCTCTGCTACGCCTGCGGCCTGCGCCTCAAGAAGGCCCTCCATGCCTGCTGCCCCATCTGCCGCCGCCCTATCAAGGACATCATCAAGACCTACCGCAGCTCCTAGCCTGCTTTGGCTCCCCATTCCGTACCCCACCTCTGCAGACTTCAGCCCAGCTGTCGCTGAGGGGCAGGCCAGCGGGGCCTCTTTCTCGTCTTGGAAACTCTCTCCTTTTCCACTAAACATGGGAAACTGAGGCCCCTGAAGCTCTGAGCAGAGGAGGAGGGGTCGGGGCAGAGCAGTGGGGCAGGAGCACATCGCTCCTGAAGGAAGGGAGCAAGCTGCACTCTCCCCAGCTTCTCCCTGCGTGCCAATTTAGGCTTAAATTGGGCTCTCAGCCTGTCCTAACCCTTCCCCATCAGGAAAAGTTCCCAGGAGGTCATGTAGTCTGTGGCGAGAAGTAGAAAATGGGCTGAGGAGACCCAGAGCCAGGGCCTGCCACTGGGTCCAGTGGGGTCGGGACCAGGTTTTAGCCTCCGTCAGCTCCCTCAGCCAACTGGGCAGTGCACAGTCTGCTCAGGAGCAGCCCTAGGTGGGCTTCTGTCTCACCCTCTGACCTCTGCCCACTCTGCCTCTGACCTTTCTTCCCTGCCCATTGGGCCCAGCCACTGTGGGTAAGATGGTGGCAAACTTCTCTCACCCTGGGCAGCGGGGCCTCCTGGGATGAGTGGCTGGGCAGTCTGTGGAGGACCCAGGTCTTGGGGAGACCCCTCCTGGCCTTAGGCGTCGGCCCCAATCATCTCACTGGGTGCTGCTGCCCAGGCTTTTTTGGGATGTAGCTGGGGCCTCTGCGCTGGGGGGCCTCCGAGAGCAAGTCTCGGGCTGCCCTCAAGCCCACATCCTTTTTCAGAGGCCAAGGAGTGGCCAGGAGGGGCCAGGACGGGGCAGGGCTTCTCTAGGCTACAACCAGCCCTTCTCCATATTTTTATTTATTTATTTATTTGGCTTGTGGGCTTTGTTGTTTGTGGGTGAGTTCTTATCCCCTGGGCCCCAGAAAGGCTTGTGAAGCTGGCAGTAGAGGTGGTTATCACCCCAAATCTCCTCACCCAGGCCAGACACGCTACCCATGGGCTGGTGCTCCAGCCTAAGAGGCCGAGGAAGGAGGCCTCCCAGCGAATTGTGTCCATTTTTCAGAGAAGCAGCCCTAGTCTCCTGGGCACCTGGGGCTGGTGGGTGACCCAGAGGCACGAAGCACAGCTTGAGAACGCCTGTCGTGTAGGGGAAGAAGGGCTCGTGGGTAGGCCTGTGTGTCCTGGAAGGAGAGGGCCACGCCTGGCTCCTGGCGTGCCCCTCTGTTAGTCACCTCAGCTCTCCAGGCCCTGACTTCGCAGCCCGCTACAGGGGCAGGCAGGTATGGACTTCTGGTCCCAGCTGCCCACCTGGACAGATCGCTGTCCTTGACCTTGGTCGCCTGTGCAGCATGGCTGTTTGGAGATGGGACAGACTGTTGGGGTAGCTCTGGGAGTTCTTGGATGGGGACTCCAGGCCAGGCCTCTGAATGTGCCAGCCTTGTGGGAGGCTGGGGAAGATACCGTGCCACTCCTGAGCATGGCCCTATCCAGCCAGGAGGTGCCCTAGAGGGGAAAGAAAACCGGCAGTGCAGGGGCCAAGAGAAGCAGCTGTCACCCATTCTGTTAGTGCTGGGGTTGTTGATGCCTCATTGTGAACTCCGGTGGCTGTGATGTGAATAAAGGTGATCTCGAACCAGCCCAAAGGCTGTGCAGTGCATGAGGAGGTGGGAGGGAGATCATCTGTGGGTGAGCAGCCAGCAGATGGTTCGGGAACCACCAGGAAAAACTGGAGTTAGGGGCTGGAGCATGACCTGGCTTTGGCGTGCAGGGCAGGCCTGTAAATTGGGAGGGAGGAACTGCTGCTTTTTGGGTGGCCTCAGGTTCCAAGGTCTGTGGGGAATGGGGCCCAGCCTGGCCATGGAGCCCATGGAGCAGACAGAACCACTTAGGGGGCACGGGGGAAAACAATGGGGCTGGAGGGAACCAAGGTGCTGGAACTTGTGAGGGCCGAGGTCACCACCTGAGTGGTGCCACAGGGAAGGGAAAGCGCTGGACAGAGACTGTTAAAGGAACTTTCTAGATGTACTAAGTGCACTGGGACATGGGAAAAGCTGAGGGTGGCAGAGAGACAGCCAAATTGGCCCCAGGGTCTAAGCACAGTGCTGGAACTGTGCTCATGCAGAGCCAGGCCCCAGGGCACTTAGGGCTGCCTGCCTACCCGGTCCTGGGAGGGTGCTCTGGCTACCCAGCCGCGGCCTGGCCTTGAAACTTCCTACAGCGCCACCCTGCCCCACTTACTTGGAGTCCAGCACAAGGAGGTGAGCGTTGGGGTCCAAGCAGAGAACCCAGGCCTGGCTAGTTCATAAAGCCTCCTGGAGCTGGGGAGGGGGCTGGGGAGCTTTAGCCCGGTTCTCGCCAACAATAGTGGCAATGTAACTCCCCTTCCCACATCCTTGGGAGGGGCCTGGGATTTCAGAATCCGTGCTAGGATAGTGAGCTCCCAGGTGAGTGGGTTTTCCAGTGTCCAGGAGAATTAGGTGATTCTGTTCAGTTAAAAAGGCCAAAAACTTTTATTTAGTTTTCAGGAAAATACAAGATGCATGTAAACATAAACCAAATACAAAACAAAACAACCCAAGTCTTACAGTCTAGAAGCATGCCAAGACAGAGCATTTCGCAGACCGAAGAGTCCCGTCAAAGTGATAAAGGACACCTGGAAAGTGGCAGGCCAAGGGGCTGGGTCTCTTCCCCGTGACACTGCATGTTATGATTTAAAAAGTCCACCACTAAAAATATCAGAAACATGGAGATCTTTTAGCACCACCACTGAACCCGGGAATATCTTAGCACTCACGCTGGCTGCACTGCATCTGTCAGTTTCTCTGCTGAGGGGAAGAGGAAAACACCTGGACCCACGGAGCCCATCGCTGGGCAGGGCTGTGTGGAGGCCGTGAGGAATCTCCTGAGATCCTGGGGCCTTGGCCACATCCACCAGTTCACCTGCCACCATGCAGCACACAGTGATGGGCGCTCACACCTGTCCTGCTCACAAGCCACTTTCTGCAGACCTCTCAGGGACCAGCAGAGTCACCCACTCCCCATGCTGTATCCTGGGTTTAAAGCTGGCTGCGGAGAACAAGTTGAAAATCCAACAGTGGTGGCCATGTACCCTGCTTTAACTCTTTAGGAGCAGTGTGCTTTGGTTAGAAGCCACTAAAAAAATGGGAGAGCAACTTGATGGGTGTTCCCTTCAGCTGTCCGATCCGTAACGCGCCGGGTAGACTCGGCAAACGGAACCACTGCAGGTATAAAAGAGCCTCAGGTCAGCAATAGGTGAGCGCGGTGGTGTTCCTCCCAGACA
>PVJX010012287.1:0-50849 GCA_004027295.1 Dolichotis patagonum
AGAGGAGAGGAACCAGATTCTACTTGACCTTAAAAAAGCAGGATGGTCAGAATTAAGTGAGAGAAATGCCATCTACAAAGAATTCTCCTTCAAAAATTTTAATCAGGTAATTATGATAAATTCTTGTAAGTGCCTTAGTGTCTTAGTTACTTTTCTCTTGTTGTTGAGACAAAATACCTGATGCCCAAAGGGAAGGTTTATTTCTTACAGTTTTGGGGGTTTCAGTCCACACTTAGCTGGCTCCAAGGCAGCATGACATGGTAGGGCATCCCTTCATGGTAGGGCCACCACAAACAGCAAGAGTGAACAGAGCAAAAGAGGAAAGACATGCCTTCTTCCCACCCTTACACTGTATGCTAGTTCTGCCCCCGGACAGGTGCAGTACTCACATCACCAATGCCAGTGCTAGACAACAAACCAATCACAAACACTAGATTCAGTTCATGATTGCATGAGGCTTGAGGGGGGACATTCGAACACAAACCATAACACATGGTTTATTTTTGACCATCTTTAACTTTCTGATACTGTTGGTTGTCTTACCCCATGTGGACCCAGTGTCTACATCTTCCCTTTAAGAATTCAATGAGAACAACAGCTGTGGTGCCACATGCCTATCATCCTAGCACTCAGGAGGCTGAGGCAGGAGGATCACTGTGAGTCTGAGGCCAGCCTGAACTACATCAGGAGACCCTGTCTCAAAAAAACAAAAACAACAACAAAAAAAGAGGCCTTCCTTGTTGATGATTGCTATAGCCCACCTGGGCACTTCTCAGCCCTGGGGAAAGGGAAGATTTGTGTTATTTGAAAAGTCAGATTCTGAAACTACTATAGTTCTGATTTGATGTTGGTTATGATAGTTACTTTTGGACTTTTAAATTACATTAAGGGACCAGTGATATAGCTCAGTAGCACAGTGCCTACCTGGCTAGCATGAGGTCCTCAGTTTGATTCCTGGTTACCCCCCACCCCCAAAAAAATACAATAAAAGAGGACGTGAGAAGGGAGCATGAGTAGAAATTTATATTTATCAGAAGGGGTCATGAATAAAAAAAAAGTTCAGAAATGC
Organism: Dolichotis patagonum; assembly: GCA_004027295.1. NCBI lineage: Eukaryota > Metazoa > Chordata > Mammalia > Rodentia > Caviidae > Dolichotis > Dolichotis patagonum. The sequence goes on from PVJX010012287.1 coordinate 1,070, forward strand.
ATACCTGTTTGATGATTTCCTTTACTTCTCCTGGGTGGTTTATGAGTTTTCTTCCTTTCTGTAGTTGTATTTCTGCCCCTAAGTCATCATCAAGCTGCTCCCATCTCCTTCTTCCCTAATCAGCTAATTTTCCCCAAGCCCAGTAGCCAGCCCTTGAAGCTTTTCTTAAAACCTGACCTCTCCCTTGGAGGCTTAGCCTTAACAGAGTAACTGTTCCATTTAGTCCCACCCTGTTTAGAGAGTCATCTCCCATGACTGACCCTTCAGTGATTACTCGCCTGCATTACATAAGGTGAATGCTTTTGATTATTTGGTGTTTGTTCAGTTAGTTTAGTAATCCTTCAGACAGATTTATTGTTTTTATTTATATTAGGTGTCAGCATCTAGAAGTCAGAGACCATGTTTGCTTAAAGACTTCTCTATTGTACATAACACAGTCGTGGATCCAGACAGGCATTTGATAAATGCAGACATTGATTACAGTGTTTGCTGGTTTCTAGGGTGTGTGAGGACCAGATTGCCACCAAAGAAACCCTCTGCGTGTTTTCCTAGTAAATGCCATTGGCTCCACTGAGGTGCTTGCCCCATTCTGTTCTCCATTCATCTGGCTGCCAGCCATCTGCTGAGTCCCTACTCCTGAGGAAACCTGCACCTAGCAGGCTCCTTGTCCCGCTGCCCCACGTGCTCGACAGCTCTTGTCAGGGGCTTAGCACTCTGTGGCTGGTGGCAGGGAATCCCATTGGTACAGTAAGCTTGTGTATAAGCTCTAGGTAGCATTTTCTAAGCTTATTAAAATTCTTACATGTGTACAGCTTGACTTCTTTAAGCCTGGGCTAATTTATTGGGCTTGAACATGTGGCTTAAAGTACTTGAGTGGTGTTGCCTCAGGCCCTGCCCATGATTCAGTCCTCCAGCACTGCTCTGAAACTTGTGCTTAGGGTGACTTTCAGAAGCAGGAGGGAAGAGAAGCTTGCGCAGGGCATCCTCCATTAGCTGTGACATTATTCACTAGGGCATGTCATTAAACAGACCTTTTTCTCTCCTCATCCAGCCTTTAGGAAAAAGGTAGATGCCAAGAAAATCAGGCTGCTATCAGGGAATGTGTTCAGCAAACCAGCACTGAAATTATATCCTGGGGTCAGTTTCCAGCGGGCTTCCGTGGCTTCTGCACGTACAGTAGCCTGTGATGGCCTGTGATGGCCCATGATGGCCTGTGATGGCCTTGTGATGGCCCTGGTGTCATGACTGCCATCACTACCTTCCAGGCAGAGTCAAGCAGGAACACAGCAGTAGTCGAACAAGTTGGTCTAGGAGCGCATTTCAGCAAGGGAGAGTGCGCCCCATCAGGAGCTGCGGGGCATGTCGGAGGGTTGTTGGAAAGATTTGTGACCGCATTTGGGCTTGTGCTTGGGAGTTTGGAAAGTTTTGAGGGAATTAAGGCTTTGCTCTAGCTTAGATGCTATTGGGATATTGACAATTCTGTGATTCACCATTTTTATAAATCTTACTTATTGGGAGAACAGACTGAAGTGGGGCCAGACCTGATATTGGAAAAGAAGCAGTAGTTTCCCATCATTACATGGGCAAGGGGATGTTTGGTATTTTACGGTTTGGAAGATGTTCATGTTTTGCTTCTGGTCAGGTAACATCATGGAGTGGTCATAGAGCGGCTCTGTCCGCTGTTGATACCATGTCAAGAGGAGATACCATGGTCTGTTAACCAGGCAGCTCCCAGGCACCCGGAGCTGATGTGCTTCTGCTTACAGCCCATGTGTGGGGAGGCAGCTCCTTGGGATTGACAGATCATCATTCATCTTTCATCTAGGACAGAAAAGCCTTTTTACTGTCTTGTGATATTGGGGATTGAACCCAGACCCTTTTCACTCAGTAACATCCTCAGGCCTTTTATTATTTTACTTTTTTTTTTTTTGGTACCAGGAATTGAACTTACAACCTTGTGTTTGCCAGGCAGGTGCTTATGCTGCTGAGCTAAATCCCTGGCCCTATTTTACGTTTTGAGACAGAGTCACTAAATTGCTAAATTGGCCAGGTTAGGTACCAGTTTTTTTGGTGTGGGTTTTTTGTTTTTTGAGACATGGTCTTGCTTTGTAGTACAGGCTGGGCTTGAACTCACTGTGTAGTCCAGGCAGGCCTCGAACTTACGATGATCCTCCTGCCTCAGTCTCCCACGTGCTGGAATTACAGGCACATACCACCATACTCGAGTTGGTTTATTTTTCTTTGACACAGAGTCTCACTATGTATTTACTTCAGGTTGGCCTTGAACTCACCATGTGGCCCAGGCTGACAGGGAACTAATGGCCATCCTCTGTGCCTCAGCCTCTTGGATATTGGGATTAGAGGCATGTACCACTGTGTCTGGCCATTGGTTTTTATTAAAGCAACAACAAAACGTTGAGATGATGTAAATTTAAAAAGCTAGCTGCAATGAGCATACCTGTAATCTTAGTAGTTGGGAAGGCGGAGGTAGGAGGATATCAAGTTTGAGTCCAGCGACATCCTGTCTCAAAGTAAAACATTTAGGAAAGACAGACTATAGCTCAGTGTGAAAACCCTAGGTTCCAGCCTCAGTGCTGACAACCTTCCTCCAATCACAACTACTTAAAAAAAAATTCTTTTTTGAATTGTACTGAGGATTGAACCCAGGACCTCGTTTATGTTAGCCAAATGTTCTGTGACAGAGCCACATCCCCAGACCACTGTTGTTTGTTTGAGACAGGGTCTCACTATGTAGTTCTGGCTGCTTTGAACTCACTGTGAATCCCAGGCTGGCCTGAACTCGCAGTAATCCTCCTGCCTCAGTCTTCCAAGTGCTAGGATTATAAATGTGTGCCACTATGCCTGGCCCACTATTCTCTTCTAGTATGTCTTCAGAGGCATAATTTATTTACAATGTGGTAGTTGTATATGTAGTTAACTTTTAAAATGTTGTCAAAAAAGTAATATTAATTCAGCATCTTTACTGTGTTAGGCATTACTGTAAGCTCATATAGTGCTCATTGCAGGAAAGAGGATAAACAATAAGCAAATGAATAAATAATTTCAGTTCACAGCGAGTGCCATGAAGAAGAGGCCTATAGGAGCATGGAGCAGAAGGCGAAGGAGGAGGCACTATTTCAGGTGGCGTTGTCTGGGGTGATCTTTCAGGGAAGGGAACATCTGAGGCCTGAAAATTGTAAAGGATCTCAGTGTGTGAGAATCCAAAGGAAGAACATTCCATATGGAGAGAACAAGTAGAGACCCCGAAGCGGGATCTTCTCGTAACGGAGCAAAAGCCCCAAAGCTGTTGTTCTGGAGCAAACTCAGAAAGTGGAACGAGCATTGAAGCCTTGCCAGCATGGTGAGGAGTTTGGATTGTAATCTGTGAAAAAGCTGCTGAAGGATTTCAAGCAGAGAAATGTCATTATTTATCTTGTATTGTAAAAAATCATCTGGATATTCTGCTGAGAATAGGCAGTAGATGGGCAGGAAGGGGTGCTGGCGAACTATATAGGACACTGTTACTGTGGTCTAGGTAAGAAACAACAGGAGACTGGAGGTGGAAGGGAATGTGGGGTTCCTCATGTGGTTTGAAGATGGGAAAGTCGAGAGTTGCTGGTAGAGGTGGAGGTACAGCTCAGTCAGTGGCAGAGCAGCTGTCTAGCATGCACAAGAACTTGGGTTTGATCACCTCCCCAGTGCTGCCGGAAATAGGTTGATGGGGGGGGCTGTTAAGGATGCCCCCAAGGTTTGGGGTCAAGCTGTACTGTGAAGGATGTTACCACTGGTGCCATGTACTAACCTAGGGAAAACAGGGAATAGGGAATGAAGAATCCTGTTTCGTATATTTCAGATTTGAGATATTTACTAGTCATCCAGATGGACAAATCAAGTTAACAGGTGGATATGTATATATATGAGGTGAAAACTCAGGCTGGAGATAGCAGTGTGAGAATTGTCAAAGGGGTAAGAATTGTCAGAGCACAGTCCTAAGATAGGTAAGAGACAATAAAATGAAATGGCAGTAAAGGAGCAGGGATGGTGTCTATTAAAACAGGAAGGAATGAAGAGTGTGAGTATTGGTGTAGGTATATTGGTATGTTTTTCCTGGGAAGAAGAGATATTTCCCTTCTGATTATGTTTTCAGTGAGGTCATCAACTGAGAGCAAGGAGAGGTGGGAGGCAGGAGTTTTGGGGGTCTGAGGAGGTAGATGAAGGAATCCAAGTCATCTTGGAGACAAAGACAGTGAGTTAACTAGGGAGATGTGGCTGGTTGTTGCAAGTTCTCACTGTTATTATAGATTATTGGTCAAACTTTTTTTTTTTAAGATAATGACTTGCTGGGTACTTCAGGCCACTTTTGAATTCACTGTGTACCCCAGACTGCACTCAAACTTTCAGTCCTCCTGTCTTAGCCTCCTGAGGGCCATGGTCAGACATTTAAAGTGAAGATTTTCTGGGTTTTGTCCAGCTATATCCAACTGGCTGGGTACAGGCTTGGAGTAGGTGCAGACTGAATGAGCAGCGAATTTTTGCCAGATGAGTACAGTGGAGGAGTAGAGGGCCAAGGAAGTAAGGGCGTGTGCAGTGGAGGAATTAAAACATTGGCCTTTGGAGTCTAGGCTGGTGAGGGAAGAACAGCACGACAGGGAGATAGACGGTGAAGATCTGGGAGTGTCATTTGATATAATCCTTTGGAGGGCAAATGGGCGATGCTTGTTAAGCCTTTTGTGCATGTATACATGTATGAGTGTGTTTGTGTCCATGTCCTGTGTCCTGTGCCCTGTGTCTGTGTTACTGGGGATCAAACTCAGAGCACATACTAGGCAAGTACTCTGCCACTGAGCTACACTCTAGCCCTCAATGCCTGTCAGCTGTTAAAATCTACATGTCCTAATCTAGAAATTATCTTCTAGATGTGGTCCTGCATGTATACAAATTGGATATGTGAGGGTGACCATTAAAATTCTGTGTGCCTGTGATGTTTAACTGTGAGCAGGCATTTCCAGATGCATGTGTATACCATGGTAAGGCCACATCTCCCTGGCTGCATGCAGCCCTACCCTCAGCAGGAGTTAAGAAGGCCCACTGTGCATACAGTTGGGGAGATCCAGCACCTTTCCTGGCTTCAGCTCCACAAACTGGAGGAGGCCAAAGTTACAACTGGTGACCCCTTCACTAAGAACATGATTCACACTGGGTTTCAACATATTAAAAAAAATTCCCTAAACATATGGATAAAAAATACATTGTTTCTTTTGTTCAATAGGTTACAAGGGTTTTTCAGCTCTTTCTGTTGTCTTTTCATTTTTTAAATTTAATTTGAAAGGGGATAAAATAAAAATAAAATGAATCAAAACAATGATAAGACAGTAGCAAATCTACAGTAGTTACTGTATTGCATATTTTGCCATCTCAATAATTGCTCTACTTTAGGCTTGCAAAATAAACAATACAGTTCCTGTGAATTAGCTCGTTGCTCATGAAAAGGGGTGGGTGGGGCATCTATTCTCCTCTCCTCAGCCTGCAGACAGGTTGGCTCACAGGCAGGGGCTTAGCTTCCATCCTGGTTCTCCCCATTCTGCACTCTGGCTGTCTCACAGGCATGAGCTTAGTTTCTTTCCTCATCTTTTCATTTTTCTTACAATAAAATATTCAGAAGTAGGCATACATTTGGTTGGACATTGTCATTTTTAAGATGGTGTGCTTATGTAGTTTGTGTAAAATGGTACCACAGTTCTCTGCTATGGCTTGTATCGTGATGTGCGCCCAAAGCCTCATGTGGTTATAGCTGGAGAGTTTCGAAGGTGGCTGGCTTGGAGTGTGTGATGCTGGGATTAAGGGTGTGATTACTAAATTTGTCCACTGATTGGTTTGGCATAGTTCTGGATGTGGATAAAGGGGAAGGTCCATCCTTGGTGTGGGTGGAACCTTTGAAACTACAGGCAGCCTGGAAGGGATGAAGAGGAGAGGCAAGCAGCTGCTGTTGCTTCACTCACTCCTTGCTGCTTGCTGTCTTCTGCCTGCCCTGCTTTGCCATGAACTGTTTCTCCTCTGCGATGCCCCTCTGCCATACCACCTTGCCTTGGAAGCAGCTGACTAGGGACGGAAACCTCTACAAACTTCGAGTTATAATAAACCTTTCCCCCTTTAATTTTGGGTATTGGGTATATTGTCTCAGCAACAAGAAATGTAAGGCATTATCTTTTAATAGTGTAGAAAATGAACTATATATTTGAGGAACATTTGCACTGAACTGCAACAAAAGCTTTGGACTCTTTCAGGTTTTATTACAGTAATACCCAACAGATACAGTTCATCATTTTTTTTCTCAGAGATTTTATTCCAAGATAGTTGGTCCCACATAGTCCAGACTAAGTTGATAGCTCAGATATTTGGAGATTATAAATAAAGAAAGTTCCCGAGGTATTCTCCCAGTATAGGTAGATGAAGCAGTCATAGGCGGCGGTTTCTGTTGGCCTCTGACCTTGGTGGTAGTGCACAGGCTCCACAGGGCTTTGTGGGTTGGTGGGCAGTGTAATGGTGACACTTTATGAGCAGACAGCGTGACAGAACTGGGATCTAGACAAGGACTTTCCATATTCAGAGTGCTTGAATACGGACAGGATCTCCAAGGTTGCACTTTGAAGGAGTTTTGCTTTTTCTGTTCAGGTAGACAGAAGGAGGGTAAGTGATAAAGTGATAAAGCCTGTAAGTGATAAACTTATTTGTGGGTACTGGGCACCTGCAGAGCATCTGCATTGAAAGAGCACAGTGTCTTTTGGAAATAGATGGGGGTGCATGTTCCATAAAGGTAAATTTTGTTAAATATTGTCCTATGTAGGAGTAAATGGGAAGCTTATAAAATCAGAGGGAATTGTAAACTTTAGAAGTAAGTACAGAAAGTGAGGCTTTGAAATTCAGGAAACAGCTAACTCCAAATGCCAGTAGGTGGAGCCCTCCAGGGCAGGAGCCCAGACTGGCTGGGAGCCCGACTCCATAGCAGGCTACCCTCCCCAACTCCTGGATACCTGGGACCACCCTTGATCAGTGTGGAAATAAGCTTAGTATCAGGAATAGGGAAGATGCTGTGGTTGGATGCTAGATTTGTTAGGTCATTTTTGGGTGAATGAAGGATTTGGGGTGGATTTTCCTACTAGTGAAGGAGAGAAGTTTTGTGAGAAGGAGTCGCATTTGCTACACTCCTGGAGAAGCTCCTGTACCTTGTCTGTGCTTCATTATGGGGTCTGCTGGGCAGCCAGTCAATTATCTGAGGATGAATCATGTAACTGGCTGGTACTCAGCCACCTTTCCTCTTTACAAGGAGTGTTTTCCCATGGCTTGATCTAACAGCTGACAAAGCATAGTACCTTTTGCAAGGCAGGGACCAAACTTTGTTCTCTAACTTACTCATCAGATTCATGTTTGTAGCTGCTGCCTCTGAAAGCTTTCTTGGGCTGGGGTGGGAGAGAGGAGAGTGGCCTAGCTCACAATGACCGCGGTGCGGTGTTCTGTGCATCTAGCAGCAGTGTCACCACACCTGGCTTGCAGATTTGTAACATGTTTCTCTTCCAGTGTCCAGGAAGACTCCTGAAATGGAGCAGTTGAAAGTTACTATTGCTGACTGACTTTATAACAGTGTTTTATTGAGGAATCTGATAATAGGCTATGGTGAAGTCTTGATGATATCAGAAGAAAGACAACTGGTAATGAAAGTCTTTTTGTTTTGGTTGTTTTTTGTTTTGAGATCTCACTCTGTAGCCCAGGCTGGCCTTAAACTCTCTATGTAGCCCAGGCTGGCCTCAAACTCACTGTGATCCTCCTGCCTCAGCCATCCATGTGCTGGGATTATAGGACTTTGCCACCAGGCCTGACTGTTAATGAAAGTTTTAATACTCCTCTGCAGGATTTTGATGAAGGTCTCAGGTGCTCTCTTGTAAACAAACTAGTTTGGGTTTTACTGTTGTTGCTGTTGTTCCTTTCAATACTGGGGGGTTGAATCCAGGGTCTGGGCACTATAATAATTTAGTGAGAAAATGTCTAAAAATGGAAAATAATAAAAGGGCTAATAAAAATATCCAAGTAGTATTCATGTTGCTGTTCACTGTGGAGTCACAAGTAAGCCTGAAATTCTGTGGTGGTGTTGTCTGGTTGTGGTTGAACCATCAGTGTTGGTTCATCAGGATAGGGAAATTAGAGCCTAGGGTTAACATCATTTGGAGTCTTATTCCTGCAGTTTGTGTCATACAATAGGTTTAGACTTGATATGTGTTTGTAAAAGCATATGCAGTGGAGGAAGAAAAATGTAAAACAGGTGTCAACAACGCAAATATGACACCACACTGCAATGTAAAAACACTGTGGTCATTACACCGTCCTTTAATAAAAATGGACTTTTAACTGCATCAGTTTTTCTTAGTCATGTAGTAAATCTTCTGTTTACAGAACTTAGCCTGAGTATTGTGTAAAAGTCAAACAGCCGAGAAATACAATTTCCTCAATAGTCTTTGTCTTGCCCTTTTACAGATGGTGTAAAATCAGGTGTGTAAAAAATAAAAAAAGCAGTTTGAGCTGACGTGAAAGGTATTTCAGATTTATGCTTTGCAGATGATATTGGTATGATTAATGCATTCATTGCTTTTTTATTGCTTTTCACAGATAATGTACGTGATGCATGGAAAATGTTGTGGGTTTAAATCTTTGCCAGGTTTAGACTGTGCCTATCAACAGATGTTATCATAGAAGTACCATAATGATTATAAAATAAAAAATTTGTTATGAAATGTATTGACATAAATTTCATTTATGTAATTTTCATTCATCAGTCTGAAACCTCAGTGTCATGTTTAGGGTTTGTGAAGCACTGTAGATGAGATTAACTTGATATGAAGTGGTCACAAATGGGTTGCTTTAAATTTAACTAACAAATTAACACTCAAGGGTTAGGGAATTACTGAGGCATTTGTTTTCAGCCTCTATTCCTGGTAGTTCTTAAGTAGGTTGACTATGAATTGACAACAATGGTTGCTGGTTTGGTAACTGCAGAAAGTAATTGAAAGGAGACCTTCAATAATAAGAGTATTTTGGTCTTGCCCTTTTCCATTCTGTTGCTGTTTTTTCTTTGGTATGTTTTCCTACCACTTCAGTATGGCCAATGTGAGTGATGTTCAGGTTTGCATAGTGAGTTTTGGCTGTGCAGTTTTGCTGTATTATGATTTTGACAAACTTTCAGGATATAGATATTGATAGATTATTCAAATCAGTTAGTTACCTCTTCTTGGCAGCATGATATGCTGTACTCGAATTCATTTCTGGTGGTTGGGTAGAGGACCAGTTGGTGTCTGTCATCAGGAAAGATTTGGTCCAACAGTATTATTGTCTTAGTTACTTTTTTTGTTGCTAAGATAAGATACCTGACACCCAAAGTTAAAGGAGGAAAGGTTTATTTAGCTCACAGTTTGTAGAGGTTTCAGTTCATAATGTGGCAGAGGGCCAACAGTTGATGGCAAAAGCAACAGGAGATCTTAACAGCATCTTTCTACCCCTTGTATATTGTATCTAGACTTCTGGGATAAGGGTGATACCAAACCAATCAGTGGACTGAGTTAGCAATCACACACCCTTAGTCACAGCATGATACACTCTAGATTCAGCCACCTCCCAAAAGCCTAAGACTACATGAGGCTTTGGGGAGACATCTAGATACAAACTGTAACAAGTATGACCAGTGTATGAGGTTCTTTTTCCCCAGCTCTGAGTTCTGCTCTTTTCATATTGCCTTTTAAAGAAAACAGAGCAGTAACATCTTCTCGTTAGTGTTGCAGTTAATTGACTGTCGTATTGCCCCTCTGATGTAGGGGAGATGGGGCCTTCAAGTCATTCACGAAATCTTATAGGACAACACTGAATCAGACTGAAATTGTGAGATTGCTTGAGGTCATCCTAGGTCCTATCACCTGACTCACATGCTAGGTTCCTGTAGCAACACTTTTAGATCCAGTTTTGATATAGAAGTGTTTTATTATTGATGTTGTTAGTGTTATTTTTAGGAGATATCTTGTTTTCCAAGTACTACCTGTTAGATTTCTTTCCCTCCTTTAATGGGTTTCACCATACTTCCCTGAGAAAGTGAATACTCTGTCACCAGCTGATGCAAAGCTGTGTTTATTTGGAAGTAACCCAGGTATCACTGTTGAGCAACCAGAGGTCGTTTAGTTGTATCATTCACTTCGGTCCTATCCAAACAGCAAATGCTGCCGATGAATCTGTTGGCTCACATGGTCTCATGCAGCCGGTACATACACTGTCTTCACCGTCGCAGCTGTGGCTGTGGGCTCTCATCAGGTACCTGAAGCAGCCCCGGTCAGGGGGGCCAAGAGCTGCATGGTCTGGCTCTGTTGGTCTCATCAAGCTCAGTGAAGGTCTAGAGCTGGCAGCCACTGGGAGGCTGGCACCATCTGGCCCAAGGTGCAGAAGGAATAAAATGTAACGCAAGAGCTTCCAGTTTTGTTGGGGAGGTGGCACATCCAAATTTTACAGAGGAAATTTTTTCAAATCGGCTCGTTAACCATTACTAAAGTGTGGAGAGTTAGTCAGAGGGGATGTGCTGCAGCATGGCTGCTCGGAGAAGGAGTTTTGAGTTGTTGAGTTTGAGTTGAAGATCTGATAGGTTTTTGTAAGGGAAGGAGCTAGGAGAAGGGAGTAGCAGGTGGCCTAGGTCAAGGGTAGGAAGGAAGGGGACACATCTTATTTGCAGTGTGTTGGGGGAAATGAGGGTGCTAAGATTGGTTCAGTGAGCTGGGCTGCAGATTGGCATGTGGGCTCTCTGTAGGGCACTCTCCCCTGGGTTTAGCATTGGCTCAAATTAAGGGTAGCCAAAAACTAACTTTTACCTTTTTCCCTTTCCTTCAGCCTGGTTCTCAGAAGTATCACCTCCTCACACACAGCCAGGCCTGAAACGGACGAGGTTAACTACCAGTCATCCTTTAGTGTCTTTTACAGGACGGTGTTGCTGGTCCGGGTGTCCCTCCCTGCCTTCCCCCTACAGTACTCCTAAGCAGCTGCCTGACTGCTTGTCACCTTTAGGCTCGAGCTGCTCCTGTTCCTGCTGGCCTGAGTTTCTGCTGGCCTGTGGCGCTTTGTTGTGACCATATTGGTTGCTGTTCAGAAAATCCCAGTGCCTTTCTGTTGCGCCTTACAGGACATATTTCATCTTCTCAAATGTTTTCAAAGCTGTCCCCAGCCGTGCTCTACTTCTCATTACTCCTCTGCAAGAAGCCTTTTCACTGAGAAATTAGAACTGTAAGGTGCCAGAGAGCCACACAGTCATGCCCTCACCGAAGATGTGAGAGGGAGACAGGGAGTGCTCTGACCATGGCCACCAGAAATTAGTAGCCATGCTGGAATTGGACCAAGACCCCTGGCATCTCAGTCTCATTCTTTCCTACTTTTATTCAAGCTGTCATTCTTCCTGCTTTCCCTCATTCCACCCCATCCCACCTCGATCTGTCCTTATCCCATCCACCTCTAGACTGTTTTTACATACCTAACGCTAGTAAATAATAATGAGCACTTATTTTAGGCTAGTAAATAATAATGAGCACTGTGTAAGACCATGATGTATAACAGTTAATTAGGCAAGTACTGTCTTTATCTTCATGGAACTGATGGTAGAGAGGGAGCAAGCAAGTGTAAACAAAGGAAAACTAAATATATAATTACAAGCTATGGTGAGCCCTATGAAGGAAAATCCTAATAGCTAATCCCCAATGAACATGCTTACGGACTTTACCTGCATTGCTTTATTGATTCAGTTAATCCTCACAAAACTTTTTGAAATACGTATTATTTCCCTCCTTTTGCATTAGATTGTGACTTGGCCATGGTCCATGGAGTCAGGACTGGTTCCTGGGAGGCTACACTGTGAGCCATCAGGGGTACCGCCTGCCTCTGCAGCAGGAAAGGGTGTGTGAGAGACAGTAACGGAGACCTAATTCTGGCTGGGGAGAATAATAGGGAGGCTGTTGCCTTCATCTAGGTGAGATGACATTGCTAGGGTAGACATAGTGTGAGATTGTGGACTGGGAAGTGACAGGAGAAGCAAGGAAATACAGAGATTAGAGCTGTTTGGGACTTCACATGGTCAGAAACCAGTGGTAGCACACTTAACACTTGCAGAAAGTGCAAATATAAAGAGACTATCCAAGTTTCTGTGGTTATGGAGGACTGGTGATGGGGTGTAAGAAAGAAGACTAGAGAATGATGAAAGTAACTCTTAGGTGGTTGGCAGTGACATTTACATTGACTGAGTTGAGGACGTGTGGGAGAGGAGCAGGACTGTGATATAGGAGTCAAGATTTCTAGTTTGAACTGTTTTTTGGTTTGTTTGTTTGTTTGTTTGTTTGTTTTGAGATAGGATCTCTCTATGTGGTCCAGACTGACTTCTGAACTTTCCATTTTCTTGTCTCAGCCTCCTGAGTGCTGGGATTACAGATGTGTTTTGCCATGCCCAGTTGGTTTGGACACTTTAGCAGTGTTGGAGCTTGAACTGAGAACCTCATTCATACCAGTCAAGTGCTGTACCATGGTACCACACCCTCAGCCTTGGACACTTTAAATATGAGCTGGTGGAAGACACCCAAATGTCACCTTTAAGAAAGCAGTTTTAGCTCTGTGGTGGCACATGCCCATAATTCCTCCACCAGGAGGCTGAAGCAAGAGGATCTGAAGTTTGAGCTCAGCCTGGGTAACTTAGTGACTTAGCAAAAATAAATGAGTAGTTATATCTATATCTTTATGTTTCACATATTTGAGGACATGTATATGCCTATCTGTCTATCTGTATCTGGGGATATATGTATGTATTTGGGGATGTGCAAAGGCCCTGGGTTTCAATCGCCAGTACCATTTTTTAAAAAGCCAAAAAAGGTAGTTTTATGGTGATTTAGGAACTGAGAGGCATGGTCTCAATCATAACTAATGGGGAATCATAGGGATGCATAGAAAAAAGCCAAGATAATAGGTGATATCACTCAGGAAGAAATTGTAGCATGAGAAGAGGCCTCTTGGCTCAATCCATTCGGGGGCTAGATAGAAAAGAGGAGCTGGCAAAAGACTCAGACTTGTTAGAGAAATAGAAAACACACCAGGTCAGTGTTCTATCTCAGAATCCAAAAGAAGATGGCATTTTAAAAGAAGGGAGGAAGGGAAGGGAAAGTAAAAAGAATTAACATGTACATGTGCCAGCTCCCTGATGAATATAATGTGTACTGCAAATATGTACTAATAAAAATTCTTTAAAATTAAAATTTAAAAATAAAAGGAAGGGATCAATTTTGCGGAGATCTCAAGTACGATGGGTACTAAGGGATGACTATTATATGGGCAGCATGGCAGTCATTGGCAGCCACAGTAAGGATGGTTTTAGAAGTACAGCTCAAATGCTTGTGCAGATCCTCATGGCCTTACTAGTCAGCTATTCTCTCCTTTTAGAATTCAGTGCTTGGGCTGTTTTGTTTGTGATGTTATTTCAACCTTGTTTTGATGTTAAACCTCTGAGTCGTATTGAACCTATGAGTGTGAGAACTGGAAGGAAAAGATAATGAAGACCCAGGTGCGAGGTGGTTTGCCAGGCTGCCAGGGCAGCAGTGACAGAGCGAGCGTGAGAGTAAGTGCAGTTGGAGGTACACAGTAAGGTTGCTTGAGTGTCTTCAGCTAACTTAGCACCTGGAGAACGGACACTGGGATGAACTATTTGGCATCCCCAACTTCATAGACAAGTATATTTTGTTTTATGGTTTCAGAAGTTTCATGCCACAGGCTTGCACATGGAAACAGCATGGTGGAAGGCACTGGGTGGAGAAAACTGTTCACATGGTGGCAGTTAGGACCCAGGTAGAGAGGGGAGGAGCCAGGAAGGAGACACAGCCTTTCAGGTCGTGCCCCCACTAACCTTCGCCCTCCAGCCACGGCCCACTTCGTAATATCACATTGGCTGTGTGACTGTCAGCAGACCAATCCATTGATGAGCTTAGTGATCCCATGATCCAGCCACTTTTCAAGCATGAAGCTTTGCTGGCAGGGCATCAGTCCAGATCTAAACCATAACATGTTGCCTGGGAGTGTTTGAAAATATGATGTTTCTTGATTTGGTCCACTGTGGAACTGTGTGCTTGGTCTCGAGGGAACAGAGTTTTTCTTTTCGTCTCCTACAGGTTATTACCTAAATTGTCACTAAGGACTCTTCCTCCCTCGCATCTCCTTATCCCCAGTTACTCACACATGGTTCCTGAGGCTGATCCACTTCTCTGGCCAGTACACTCTTGTGTATTATGGGATGAGGGACCGGCCTGCAGCGCCACAGTGCATTTCCCAGGGCAATGATGGTGAGCCTTTTAGAGAGGGCTACCCAGATGGCAACTTGGCAACAAGGCAATTAAATCTGAATACTGTGGTTTTAGTTTAGAAAAACAAATCATACATTAACATCTTTTGTCTTAAAAGAAAACAACACATGTGCCATGGTTCACCATCACTGTCCTGGGACAACATAGGTTGTTTTTTTTTCTGCATGCAGTTTTGAATGACTTGGACCACTTGTGGTGTCTCTAGTTAGTTGCCTTCAATGAGAGAGACTTAAAGCTGGTGCTTATTAAGTATTTTGCCACCACAGTGTCAGCCACCCATAACTAAACCACAGTCTGTTGTGGATATTAGTGTCCTAAGGGCCCCTGACAGGTTCTTTAGACTCCACAGAGCATTATGCTGGGAGGTGGCTGCAGGTCTGTTCATCTGGTATCCATGAGGCACTTCTGTTTTCAGGCGATTCTTTTAATCTTGAATCTTTCCTTTTATGGTCCAGCACCTTTGGCTGGTTTTTCTTTTATTTCTGCTTGGTGGTGGTGTTGCATGTAGGAAAGTTAAAAATATGCTTTTTAGGAATTATTTTTAAGAAACTTTGATGTAAAAATGTTGCATTAAGTTATTATTTTTTTGTCTTTCTGAGACAGGGTCTTGCTATGCGGTTTAGGCTGGCCTTGGGCTCACTTTGTAGCCCAGGCTGGTCTCGAACTTGCCACAATCCGCCTGTCTCAGCCTCCCAAGTGCTGGGATTACAGGAGTGTGCCACCACGCCCTGCTTCATTTTTTTGTTTTTTGAGATGGGGTTTGACTCTGTTGCTCAGGCTGGTCCTGAACTGTTGGGCTTTCAAGCAGCATTCCTGCCTCAGCCTCCCAAGTAGTTGGGACCAGAGGTGTGCATTAATATATGTAGCTACAGGTGACTCTTAATGTTGTGTTATTTACCTGAAATACAGACAGATCAGGTTTCTTTTTGACAGTTTGAAGAATCACAAGGTATTTTATGGGCTAGTGAGTATTTGAGGTCTACTAGGTATTAGTAAGCTCACTGTTAGGTTTTTGTTTAGATTTTGAGAACAGGGTTTTGCTCTGCAGTTTAGGCTGGCCTTGAACCCAGTATGGAGCCCAGGCTAGCCTGAAGCTCACAATAATCCTCCCTCAGCCTCCTGAGTGCTGGGATCACAGGTGTATGCCACTATGCCCAGCAAGCTCACTGTCGGATGACCTGTGAAATAGCATCCCAGCACCCTTGTAAGGCGAGGTGATAATATCCCCATTTTGCCAATGGTGGAGAAGTCCGGGACATGAGGAACTTGTTCAGACTTACAGAAGAAATGGGCAGTGGGCTATAATTCCAAGTCCAGGTATTCTGAGGTGATGGCTCTTCTTTTAACACAACTATGTTCTTAAGAATTGTAGACTAACTCAGAATGTGGCTTACTATTTTTTTTTTAGGAATGTCTTAGTCCTTTGAATGAGCAGTTCTGCTATTGAAAATTGAGTCTATTTCTACTTAGAGGATATTATACATACTTTGCATATTTCATAGAGAAAGGTAGCCAGCTACCTATAGGAATTTTACCTGAAAATTGCTTCATGGTTTCTTGTGTTATGTCCTGAAAACATTGGTTTATAAAACACAGTTAATCAATTATGAATCCTAAATGTATTACAGGTTGGAGGTCAACTTTCAACTATAGGTTGGAGGGGAAAGTCACTTCCATACAGGAAGTCTGCCAAGAGCAACTGGAAACTACTTGGAGGAATGGAACTCTGCAGAGAAAACACACATGTTGTGCATTTAAAGAGACCATCTTTCTAAGCCATTGACCATACAGTTGTGGTTACAAATATGTAGAGGGCCATTGTAATTTTAAGTCATTGAAGTATGATTCTCAAATGTAAGTTTGAGGGTGTTTCTCTTCCATCTTTATATTTGTTTAAAACTACAACTGTGGCTGGGCATGGTGGAGCATGCCTGTAGTTCCAGCCCTAGGGAGGCTGAGGCAGGAGGATCACTGTGAGTTCAAGGCAAATGTAGGTTACATAGTGAGTTCAAGGCCAGTCTGAACTACATAGTGAGACCCTGCCTCAAAAAAAAAAATAAGTAAAACTGTACCTTTTTTTGGTTTATTTTGTTTTGATTTGATTTTGTTTTCTTTGAGAGAGGGTTGCACTTCCTAGTGCAGGCTGGCCTTGAACTCATGGTGATCCTCCTGCCTCAGCCTCCTGAGTGCTGGGATTATAGGTGTGCACCACCACATCTGGTTTAAAACTGTAACCTTTAAACAATGAAGTTTTAACATTTGTGGGTTACTCATCATACCCTACAGAGAGATCAGCCAGGCCTCTCACTTTTATGGAATTATACCACCATGATACATTTATGTGATATGTCCAGCTGGTTAATAAATATGTTTATGAAAAATAATTCTGATTACATAATATGACTTATATTAGAAAATAAAAAAGTACATAGGAGAAAAATATGTAGGATTGCCCCGAGTTTGGGGTCAGCCTGGGCTACATAGTGAGTTCAAAGCCAGCCTATACTACAGAGCAAGAACTTGTCTCAAAAAACAACAATGAAAAACAAAAAAAAAGTCATAGTTTTATTTATTTTTGTTTTTTGAGACAAGATCTCACTGTGTAGTGCAGACTGTAATCCTTCTGCCCACTTAAAAATAATATATATGTGTGTGTATAGATATTAGAGACACATTTTAGTCAGTTACTTTTTTCACTTTATGTATAGTGAACAATTTCCTTGTCAGTTGCCTCATGTTTTTTAGTGGTGGGATATATATATGATATATATATGATATATATGTGATATATATATCATATATATCATATTATATATATAACATATATCACATATGATATATCATATATATAATATATAATATATAATATATAATATATAATATATAATATATAATATATAATATATAATATATAATATATAATATATAATATATAATATATAATATATAATATATAATATATAATATATAATATATAATATATAGATTTTATATATATATATAGGAAAGGTCATGTTTAATTTAGCCATTGTTTTTGTATGTATGTATTTATTTATTGAGCCAGGTTCTCACTATGTAGTTCAAGCCAGCCTTGAATTCACTATGTAGCCCAGGCTGGCCTTGAATTTGCAGTGATCCTCTTGCCTCAGCCTTCTGAGTGCTGGGATTACAGGTGTGCGCCACCACACCTGGTTTAGCCAGTACTTTTATATAGCAACCATCTTCACAGTCAAGGCTTTGAGAGCCTCTCTTTTCTCAGTGGTCCTGTATTAATCTGTCAGCTGAACAGAGAAATATCAAGGACCCATGCTGGGATCTTCTTGCTGAAGGTGCTCAGGGTCTTGATACCCAGTGAGGTAAGGCATGGATCCAGCCACTTGTTAAGAAAGTGTATCGAAATCATCACCTAGATAGAATTGATCTGTTGAGGCTCACAGAATCAAGCCTTTCAAGTTACTTGAGAAGCCCACGAGGAAAATGTTATGTTATCAGGCTTTGTAGCTACTATTCTCACAGCTTAGTGCAAGGGTGTAGGGAATGTTTTCATAGAAAGGTTTCTCTTTTTGAGATTATTTTTCAGATAAAGAAGGCTTGTTTAATTCAGAAAGAGTTATTTCCTAGGAAATTAAATCTTGGTAAATCCTTTATCACATTTCCACACTTGCCAGTTCTCTGGCAAATGATGACTTTCAAATGATTTGGAGGGTTTCTTAAAAGCAAATAATTCTGCATTTTATACATATTTATCTTTTTTACTTTTGAATAAAAATCTCTTAGATAAGAGGCTTGTGTTTTCCCTTTGTATTAGTGTCTGGGTGATGTTACTGCTTCTCACACTGAGAATGGTTAATTACTTGTAGTGATTTTTAAAAACAATTTGAATGTTTTGAATGTTTTCTGGAAAGAATTTAAAAAATAGAGCCAGTGCTGTTGGCCCGGCACTGCAGAGTTGCTGCCGCTCAGAGATCGGTAATTGTAACATCTTGGTGTGTAATCCTCAGTGGTGTCTAATCATGTCGTGTGCTTGGGAACCAGGAAAGAATTTTCTTTTCAAGTCTTAGAGCATCATTTTTTCCGACATTGATCAAAGGTTGGAAAACTACTATTATATATGTAGTGAGGGTATTCATAACTGTCTTCCATTCTTAATCTTTTGGCTATTTGGTTGAAATATATCTATGCCTCTTAAATATTGAAAGCATAATATCCTTTAACCTACAACTGCAGCATTAAAATGAATTTTATGAGAAATATTTAGTTGTGGACCACATCTTCAGCTTTTTATATGCCACAGTGGTCTTGTTTTTTTCCCTTCCATTGTCTGATAGTGAGGTCATTTTCAGTCCTCTGAGAAATTCTATTCCCAGCCAGATGCGGCTCATATATTAAAAGTAGCACCTGTGGCTAATATCACAGCAGCTTACCATAAATTTACATGGTAACTAGGATTATATCTGTCAAGACTGTTAAAAAACATCTAGATTTAATTTGATTTCCAGTATTGTAGAGGCTATCCAACATTTTGCTTCATAACTATATTTTAAAAGTTAAAAATCACTCCATTGTTAAGTTTTATAGCACTCCTAGTGCCCATTAAGTTGATTTGTTCAATGGAGGTCAGAGTAAAGCAACTTGGCTACATTAAGATCGGAAACCAACCCATTTGTGACAAATTTAGTCCTTTCGTGTGAATCTTCTCAACGTCTCTGCACTGATTGGATTCAGGTGTAGCTTATGTCAGTAGCATTTAACCTCAAAAGAATGAGTGGTGTGATTGGGCTGTTGTAAATTCTGAAGCATTTTGCCTTTGCTTGTTTAAATGTAACTGTTGACACTGCTGCCCATGCCCGACTGCTCCACCATCTGCCTATACCAGAGTAGTATAGTTTTAGAGACATCTTAGAAAATTGGGGTGCGTGCCCTTATCCCTTTTCCACCTTTATGTAACCCTTCCTGACTTGCTCTATTCCCCATTATCCTTTGAGTCATCTTCCACATGTTGATTTGCACACCTGCAGTTATAAAATTATTTTGGGGTGTCATTATATCATGTTGTTCACCAACTTTCCAGCATTTATGAATACACTGTAAATCAAAATAATTTACAAGGTACAGGGAATCTGCTCTTAAAAATAAGAGTTGAATGATGAATTTCTTTGGTGTCCTCCCACTTCACATGGTTTCTTAAAAAGAAACTGGTAACATGCTGTATTTCTTTGTATTTTTAAAAATTAATTCATAGTCCAGAACTGAGTTAAAAGTTAAATTCAACCTTCTAGGTGTTTCATAGTTTAAAATAAGTAAAGAAACATAAGCTAGTTAGAAGTATGCAAACTCTGTTTCCTAGTTAGGCATTGCAGTTGTCTTGGCAGTAATCTTGCTCCTGAACCAGACAGTGGGATGTGAGGTGTTGGCACCGTGGCAGTGTGTGGCTCCTCGGCACAGATATCCTTACCCTTAAGTGTATGTGCCTGCTTTAAAGTAGAATCAGCATGGAAGTGCTCTCTGCCTGGTTGATCATCTTTCGGAAGGAAGTTTTTAAGCTTTTTTGAAACTGAGTCTCACCGAGGAAGTGGAACAGCAGCCAAAATTATGTTGAAAAGACTTTAGTGATGGAAAAAATGATTAGAATAGTGAAGAGAACATGGTAATTTAGTGTTACTAGGTATTATTAATCACTTAACAGAAAATACATTAATGACCAGTTTGAAACACTGAGAGAATCATGGCATCTCTTTGTGTCCCTAGTTACTTAGGTGCCCTTCTTGTGCATCTGAATGACTGGTAGAGTTTCTACTTGGCTGTCATGGAGGGGAAGGGAGAAAGCCTAAGACAGATGCACAGTATCACACAGCCCTCCTTGCTTTCCTCCCTGCCTTCATCATTGCTTTCTAGGTCTTCATGGCTGACCTCCCTGCCCTCCTCGTCCACACTGTAATCGCCTTGAGGGACAGCCACTGTGACCCAGGGCCTGGAGCCCAGGCAGGTATGTGGTCAGTAATGGATTAATAATCGTTAGTATCACGTACTTTCAGGAGCAGACTGTTGGGAAGATTCTGGAGTCTTCAAGTAGATTTGAGTTTTCAGATAATGCACAGAAAGCAGAAAGTTAAGAAACTGTTAGCTTATTTTGCTAATCAGGATTCTTTTTTTCCTCAGTCATCCATTGGAGTTGGAAGCATTTTGTTTCTGCAGATACTGATTGATGGGTCAAGGGTTTAGCTCAGTTGCACAAGTGCCTGCTTGACAAGCACAAGGTCATGATTTTGATCCCTGGTACCAGGGGAAAAAAAGCGACCAATTGATGTTCTCAAGGGAACAGAAATAGTGGAGATGTTGGGGTGAAACTCCTTCATCATGTAGCCATCTTCAAAATCCTGTGTTTTAGTGCTGGAGCTCCAATCTGTCTAGTGACCAAAGATAGAGCTCTAGAAAGTTAATTTTGAGAACAGAAATAAAAGTTATTTTAGAAGACCTGCTTATTTTTAGAGAGATGCTTTTATTTCCCTACAGCTCTGAAATGAAAATAATCATTGTAGTGCCCAGTGCTGGCTTTTTATCATTCACCAATGCCATATTACCTTAAGTGGTTTAGAATAAGAGGAGTAGCTATAATTTAAGACCAGGTGGACCAGTGTTATAGAACTCAATAGATATAAGTACTTTGGCATGCATTGACTTATAAGGTAATATTTAGTTTGATTCTTTCATAAATAACATTCCATGTTGGAAAATGAAAACAGTGGTATTAACTGCATTTTTATTTAGAATTTTGTTTTAAGACATGCAGAATTCTATTGTGTAATTGGTTTTTCAAATTATTGCACAAGAGTAAAGTCTATATTTCTTCTAATGAGATCCTTATTTGACAAAATTTAGCCATAACAGCTCTAACGTTGCTATTGGATGAACAAACATGTATTTGTTTTTTATTGAGAAATAAGTTATTTTGTTATATTGAGACCATGTTACGGATCTAATATTGCAATATTCTAGGACTGTAATTAAGAATAGATTCTACTGGTAAATGTTGAGAAGAGGCAAAGAAGGAAGTTACAATACATTGCCTATTTACCAATTAACCATTACCTGCCAAAAGCACATCAGACCCACACAGCGGACATCCGCTAATCCAGTGGTTAGCCGTTCCGGGCTCTAATGCACACTGTTTTACACGTTAACGGTTTTGAAGTTCCAGGCCAAAGCTGACCTTTCACATGTGCTCCGTTCACAGTAGGAATCTCCACTCACTGCTTCCTGTCAGAATGGATTATAGTGACACAGACCAGGGCTCACTGTGGCTGCAATTAAGTTTTTGATCAGAATTATTTCGTTCACAAACAATCACATTTGTTAAAACGTTACATCTGCCCTGAGAACCACTGGCAGCCTCTCAGTTTATCAGTGTGATGTGGGTGTAATTCTTCATTTGTTTTTCATAAAACAGCAAGCCATCTTATGTATGTTATTTAATTTTTTTTCTTTTACTGGTTTCTGCCTTTGATTTCATTGGGTTTGGAAGAAAACTATGTGCTAAAATTAGTATGAAGCTGCTTGAAAACTTTGGGAATTTGAATGCAGTTGTTTTTGGTGCAGAGCAAAAAATATCCAATTGGGAGCCAAGACTCAAATATTGTATCGCAAAATTGTTAGTGGTGGTTCTGTTTCTCACACGAGGAGACATTTTAGCTTTGCGAGTGTAAGGGTTTGAGGTTTTGATTCTTGGTCTGCAGTTCCTGTGGTCTCTAGGCCACAGTGCTGCTGCCTTTCAGCACTTACCCTAAAACGCACCTCCAGATCCACCACTGCTGCCGTGACTTCGGTGCCTGAAGTGAAGCCAGCGTTGGCTTCCTTAGGCTCAGCTCCTTTGGTTCTATGCTTTCAAAAGTCATTTGCTCACTAAGAAGTAACAGTAGAGATATATTAAAGGAGGGTTTTTTTTTTCTAACTGACCATTTTCTGCCAATAAAATAATGTGAGTATCAGTGGAGCTCTTGAGTTTTATGGGTGATCTGACAAGGCTATCATCTCACCCTTTTGTGACCCTATCCATTTTGAAAAACAGTCTATTTGCTTCATGGTATTGTGTGTTGGGTGGGGTACTTACAGGGCACAAGATTAGAGTTTGGATTGAGTGTGTCTTAAAAGTGAAATTAACCTTTGACTTAATTTTGTGTGAGGACAGAGTCTGGGAAGCTGGTGTTACGGTGGTGGGGACGGGAAGGATTGGAGTTGGGAGGGCATGAAGATGGAAATGCTTGAGTGCTGTCTGAGAGGTTCAGAAATTAAATGTCTGTCTATATGTATATCTTGTATGTGTCTCTGTTAATTTATGACCAGGTTTTGAAATGTTACATTAAAATCTAAACCATTACCCATTTGATTTGATGTAACCAACTCACTCACTATTAACTCATAAAATTGTAAGTGGCAAAGAAAAGCATTGCAGAAGAAAAACTATTTAGCTATAGTATTTTAAACTTTTTAAAGTAGAGCCTAGTTGCACATCTAAAGTCTAAAGGGTTTACTTAAATGGATGGCTACATTACTAGAACTTTCATTTTCAATTTTTCAGATTTGTGAGCAACTTTTTCTTAATTCATTATCATAATTGTGTTTTTTACTCCTTTCAAAAATATCATATTTTTAAATTTCTCGCTACATTTACTGTTTTTTTTTTTTTTTTTTTTTTTTTTTTTTTTTTTTTTTTTTCTGAGGCAAGAATCTCAAGTGTTTTACTCAGGTTGGCCTTAAACTCCTGGGCTCAAGCCTTCCTTCTACTTCAGCCTTCTGAGTAGCTGGGGTTACAGGTATGGCACCACCAGGCCCAGCTTCATGTTTACTATTTAAAGGAAACATACTTGAGGAAAATAATAAAGAGTATGAGGTTTTGTGGGGAAACTACCCTGCAACCTTAGGTGTGTGGTACATAGGACCTGTCATCTTTTAGTACTGCCAGGCAAAATTTGTAACTCTTTTTTTCTTTTTTTTACAGTTCTGGGGATTGAACTCGGGACCTTTATATTGAACTACATATCTGGCCCTTCTTGTTTTTGAGACAAAGTCTTGCTAAATTGCCCAAGGTTGGCTGGAATTTATGATTCTCCTGCTTTAGCCTTCCAGACTGCTGGGACTGTAGGTTTGTGCCATCACACTTGACTTAGAATTTATAACCTTTTTTTTGAGACAGGGTCTCACTAGGTATTGCAGGTTGGCCTTGAGTACCCCAGACTAGCCTCAAATGTATGGTAATTCTACTGTCTCAGCCTCCCAAGTGCTGGGATTACTGGCAGGCACCACCATGCCCAGCTATAATGTATAACTTTTTATTGAAAGTTTATATAGTCATTTTCTTAGTTTCAGGTTTTGTTGATTTGAGATTCTGGAATTTTCAAATGTTAACTTGTTAAACCCATGTTATGTGTATGAGGTATCTTCTGGTTCATGGCAGGAACCTTCAACGTCTTTGGAGAGTGTTTGGGGGGGAAATTCAAGGCAGCCAGGACAAAGAATAGTATGGAGGGCTACAGTCTCTGCAAAACAGCAGAGACCATTAACATCTTCTGCAGTTCTCATCCTGTATGGACAGTTTTCAGGCCTGACCCTTAAATGCATTTGAGGAAGGCACAGCCTTCTGTGACAGCAAGCAGCAGCTTCTCATGAAATACACAAGGAAGACAGGGAAGACGGAGACAGGCATCAGGGACTTGGAGTCTGTCTCATATATAAGAAACTGAAAGATGAGTTGGACACGTGACCACCTTACAATTTTACTGGTTTGTAAAAATATCTGTGAGGTCCCAAATAGGTCTTTTCTGCCAGACAGAGCTCCAAATTCTCTCCCAGCTATCCTGATAAACAAATCCTTACTTCCTAAACGGTAACTGCTGATTGAGGGAGACCCTGTATTGTGCTATAAGAATCTTTTTTTTGTAAATCACCATGGAATACCATACTTTTCTCCTTATATTGGTCACACAGTGGGAGGAACCCCACTGGTCACTGGTCTATCCACTTCTCATGACGGGAAGCAGAGGCTGAGAGAGAGAACTATCCCAGGGAAACAGTGCAGCCTGTCCCACAAGAGTACTTACTCTCCCTTCTCTGTCGGTGGGCTTCCTGAATCTCAGGATTACTTGAGTACTTTTCCATTACAGTCTGCACAGGCCCAGAGAGATTTAAAGTTAAAGCAGAATGCCACTTTTGTAAAAAAAGAAAGAAAAGAATTCAAATTCTAAATATCAGGCATGCTTTCCTGAGCCTTGGGAATTTGTCAGTTAACTGTAGCAGTCAACCCTGCTGCTCTCCTGAGCCATGGTTCTGAATTATACATTTTTTCAGAACCACCCCAGTTTATTTCTGACCTTATGCCTGCTCGTCATAGTCATAGTCATAGTACAGGGTACTTTTTTCTTTGATCAAAACCCTATATTTGTGCTTGCTTCAGCAACACATATACTAAAACCCTGTATTTGCAACTTGCCATAGTTTCCAATGTTTCAGGGAAGAATACATCTCAGCACCCTAAGGCAGGAATGGTGGTAATATAAGGC
The DNA here is from genome assembly GCA_004027295.1 of Dolichotis patagonum. Taxonomy (NCBI): domain Eukaryota; kingdom Metazoa; phylum Chordata; class Mammalia; order Rodentia; family Caviidae; genus Dolichotis; species Dolichotis patagonum. The sequence goes on from PVJX010012287.1 coordinate 26,028, forward strand.
AGATGAAGAGGGTAAAAGAGGCTTTGGCCTCATTATGAAATTCTTCAGAGATCATAATTTGAAATTTCAGGGTTTGAGTCATTTCAGAGCAGTACCATGTTCTCTGAGTGCTAAGGACAGAAATGTATAATACTCTTCTGGGCATAATTCCTTGGCCTTCTCACATCCTCTCTGTGAGTGGCTTTATTGTTGACAAACGCAGGAGCAACTGAGTGTGCAGGTTGGGTGGCGTGTCCACAGTCACGTTTGTGGCTGGAAGTATTTTGAGCCCAGGAACTGGGTCCTCTGAGCAGTCTGCTCCAGAAACCTTAACCGCAGCACACTGCCTGGACTGGACGCTGGAGGGTGTATGACAGTATCACTGCTGGTTTAGTTCTGATGGGTGGATTCTTTTTCCAAGAGGTTTACTTCTTACTGTTTTGGTACAGTAGACTGTTAATAATTCAAATAATCGTTTAATAGATGCTGTGCTAAGGAAAACTATCATTATCTAATGTTTTCGCTAGGCATTGAAAAAAAAGAATTGAAAAAGACTTCTCTTTTATTCCATAAACCCCTGATTGCACAATTACACTTAAAAGTTTGATCCTGAAACTGCAATGTGTATTGATGCAGAGTTCAAAGAATCTTTATGTTCAGAAGGCCTGACTTTAAAAGGTGTATTTGGTATCCACGTCTGTTCTACTCGATTGAACAATTTACATGAAATAGTTCCCGAAAGAGTTAATCATTCCGTGTGAGATTGTGCATCTTCTGAAAGTAAGTGAAACCATGGAACAGCATGGAAAATGAGTAGGCTGTTTTGTTATATAGTGCCTTGGTTCAAGATACACAATTAAATGAATGTATAATTGTGGGGAAAGAAGCATAGAAAAAAGATACATAGTAGATCTTTTCCTTTTTAAAATAATGCTTTCCTTTTTTCTTATAATTAACATTTTAAAGCAAAAATTATGTGAGACTTGCTATTGTTATAATTCACTTGTAGATATAAGAAAAAATTGAAAAAGTATAGTCAGACATAGTGATTTGTACCTAAAACACACACATAATACAGAGGCTTTGGAATTGGGCATACTTGAATTTGAATCTCAGCCTCACTTTTTATGCTGTGTGTGACTCTGGGTAATAGTTTAACCTCAGAGCCCCTGTTCTGTCCTAAAGTAGGATTGATAAAACTGTTCACAGGGTTGTGTGCATGGCTTCCTCTGCAGTAGTTTTAAGCATAGAGTCATTTTTTCTCTCCTCTCTTTTGTCCTTAGAACTGAACCCTGAAAATCAGTGTCTAGAGTAATAGCCATGAGATACACTAAGATCTGTAGTCAGTAAAATTATGCTCAGAAAAATGTCTTGTTCAGAGGATCTACTGTGGTGTTCCCCTGTAAATGATGAAAATAAAAAAGTTTATTGTTAATACCGAAATGAAGTAATCAGATACTTTTCTTCCACTCTTTTTTGTGCACACTACATGATAATATTATTACCTAGTGGATTTTATTTTTAACTGTGTATGTGAGGGCGCTGTGGCATGTGATTGGTACACATCATTTCCTTTTACCTAAATGGGAAACCCAGCTCAGCCAAGCCATATAGATTGCTCAGGGTCTGGATCTAGAGCCCAGGTTTTGGATTCCAGGTCTGATGCTGTTTCCATTGTATTGCACTGCTCCTAATGTGGTATATGTGTTTTTAAAATATTTTATTCTTATGCAAATCAGACATTTAAATAAATTAACTGTAATTTATCCATTCTCCTATTGATGAACATTTGGATTCTTTCCAGTGTTTGTTATTACTGTCAGTTCTATATCACCTTATAAACAATTGTGAAAGTTTCTATAGGATATAAATCTAGAGATCGAATTGATGGAATAACCCTCTGGCTTAATAAAAATGATTGAAGATTAATAAAAATGAAGGTTCAGAATTTCAAAGAGATTGGGGCTTGGTGACAATCACAATTGTAGTCCAGGGGTAGGCTCTGTGTCATCAAAGAATCTGTACCTATGTATGAGGCCAGATTAACCCATAGTGATGTACGCTCTTGTCATTTCAGAATAATGTAAGCTGATTCTGAAGTGGTTCTGAATACCTGGGAAGTTGTGTGTAAAATACAAAGATCATGGCATCTTTGTAAGTAAGGCCTTAGTCTGTTATGAATGCTTTAGGGCAAAAAGACCCACTTTTAACAAAAATACATTGTTGATAACACTGATTCGGAATGTCACCAATACTACAGATTTGTAATCTGTTACCTCAAAAAAAAAAATTTTTTTTTTTTGAGACAGTGTCTCATGTAGTTTAGGCCAGCCTGGGCTCAAAACTTGTGTAGCCCAGGCTGCCCTCAAAACTTTCAACAGTTCTCCTGCCTCAGTCTCCCAAGTGCTGCAATTACAGGCATGTGCCACCATGCTATTTCCTTAAATTTCTTACAAATATGCATGATCTCAAGCTCAGACCCAAGTTACTAAATGTCTATTCCCTGAAAAATATACTCCAAAATTGTCTTTTCCCTTTAACTTTCTAAGTCAAAATGCCCTAGGGTGTGACAGAAGTGTTACTACTTGCTCTTTTCATTTTTGTACAGAGGTCCATGAGAGACTGAGAAGTATGTTGTCCAGCTTGTCAAGATTCTGTGCATGCAGGGCCTGGTAGAATTGAGTTAAAAGGTTGCAGTGGAGCTGGGGTGAGACACTAAATGCCTGGCACCCACTGGTCCTGTCTCATCCACTTGTGTTCTAGGAATCGCACACTGTATTCTGTGCAGGAGTCTTATTGTACACTGATCTTTTTGGGCGACATATATAATTGTATATATTTGTCTGGGTGAGCAAATTGATAAACTTGTAATAAAGTGTATCAGACCATTTTTTTGGCAGGAACAACCAGAACAGTTTGTGAAGCAGAGCACTTTCCAATGGAGCATGAAAAGCTTTGAAAATTCTTAGTAACAGCAGAAAGCAATATTTGAAACCACCCTTAAACAATTGTTTGTTTTCCTCTTCCCCAACCAAGTTTATAAAAATTTGGTCAGACGGGCGTTTTGTTTTGATTTAAAATATTTTCAGTGAATTGTTATCTGCTGAATGCACATGTGTTCCTGCACTTTTTCTTTCGTGATTGAAACTTTAAACCCTTCCCTCAAGATTTCCTAACTGTGTCTAGTAAAGGTTTTGCATATGTGAGGAGGGTGAAGGGTTTCAGACCTTGGAGAAACCTCAGTTTGAAATCTGCCTTTGCAGTTCTGCACCAGAAATGAGCTTGACCAGTGCCATATTGAACTCTTTGTCTTTTTTCCCCACCAGACTTCCTCACCCTAAAAGACATTGGTTAATTTGGGTGTCTCAGTTTGGTTAATCAAATCACAAGTCCCTGTGAGCATGGCAAGAAGTATGATTAAAGTACTTATAAAAATTTGGCTCATAATAAACCTCATAATTTGTTTTAAAAGAGTTACCTCTTCAATGACATTACAAAACAACAACTAAAAGACTGGTTTATAACATCACACCTGGTCCAGAGTGTACTGGATAAATCTTTATTTGTTTCACAGTAGACGATTGTGAGGGTGGAATTTTGGGATTGTTTTTGTCTTGTAAGCCCTTGACATTGTGCTGGTACCTGTGTGCTCACAAACCCCCTGACATGGGAAAGGCTGGATCAGTCTCCCACTGAAATGCAGGTTAGCTGCATCTACGCTGCATGTTCCTAGAATGAGGAAATGATATGACAATAAACAGAAATGCCCTTGCTGAAGAGAGAAGGGAAGCTGGTGTTTATCTGGTCAGGTGGTTTAGATTAGCTGTGATGCGGCTCTGTATTATGTTACTTTAAATCATTGTGTCCCAACAGGACATAAATTATGAAGATTGTTACAGTATGTTTCATCCTATGTAAGATCAACAAATTGGAATAATTTTTTATAGGAAAATCACAGTGCTGTTGGCAAGGCTATTGAAGCCTTTAATTTGACTTGAACATTTCTCAAATATTATTGCTTACTACATAAAGTTATTTGCATAAAGTACAAAATAAACTTAAAAACAAAAGGGAAGAATTTCTCTATAGCAATTGCATCGAGTGGCAGAGCACTCTTACTCCACCATTGTTGTTTGCCCCATCGTTTCAGAGCTGGTTGCCCTGCGGCCCTTCCCTGTGTTAGGCTTATAAAGCAGCTGAGCAGTCTTGGTGCAGAGCTGGAGCTGTGTCCTGTGCTGACTGTCAGCCTCACCTGCGAACAGGGGGCTGTTGTTCGGTGGGACTGAATGGGATCCTACTCTGAGGGAGAGAAAATATTCTTATTTATGTATATTCAGGAAAATGAGCAAATTTTTTTTGTTTTAGGATGTTGTGAATTATAAAACAAAACAAAAACCTGCTAGGTTAATAGCTGAACTAAAGGGTGATTTCTATAGAAATACTGAAAAAATTGAGTTAAGCCTTTTCGAAAATGTTTCCTGTTTACTGTTTTTTGAGGTGTTAGCATCATCTGTGAATTTTTGACTGAGACTTTTTTCACTTGTATTCAGGGTACAGTTTATTTGGCCACACAGAATAAATTTGCTAGATTAAAAAAAATTACACAAAATTATATGCATATGATTAATTCCTCTTTAGTATCCCATCCTGGCATGTTTCCTCTGCACAGCACTTTATACTTTTGCGAGACCTCCTCGTGCTTCATGATGACGTTAAGAAGCAGTCCAGCCTCAGCTTTGCAGAGACTAGTAGAGGTGACAGAGGTCTAGGATTTACTTATTGCTGTAAAACAAGACATAGCTGAGATCAGAGTTTTGCAGGATACGATGACCCCACCTACCCACACGGTGAGTCTTTGATACCAAAAGCAGAGTCAGTGCTAAGGTTGTTTTACTCTCTACATGGCCTTAAGCTCTGAGATTTTTTGTTAATTATTTAATAATACTATTAAAACACAAAAACAAAATTTCCGTCTTTTCAATCTACAAGGGCAAGAATTTAATTCTCTTTAAGTCTCATAACAGATTATGATAAATTCTGAATTAGTTGTGGTTTACTTCTGCTCAGTGTTTGAAAACAGGTTCAGAGACCTCTTCAAAGTTCACAACCTGTGTGTGCACTTATTGCTTGGCATAGTTTTCTAAAAAGTGAGTCTGGCAGTTTCTCCCAGCGACACATTGCTGCGTCTGTCACTGGAGGTGCTCCATGGAGTTATCATGATGTCTAGTCAAGCTCCAATATTTGGGTGATGTATTTTTCTTACAGAAAATATTGGGAAATGTTGTGGAAACTGTGCTTAAAAACTCTTAAAAGGGAATGGATTCCTGGTTTAAGAATCAGTAAAAGGATAGATACAGATTCATTGATGTTTTACAGACCTCTTTATATAGTCAGATATTTTCTGATAGAAAGTAGAATGATATTCTCCTTTATAAAATGTGTATCACTTATAGAAAATGTATTTGCTGGGCCATTAAGCCAAATTAGGTGTTAATTTTTTTCTGTAAAATACTTTTGAGAGTCTCTCCTCCACCCTGCAGGTGCCAGGGGTGTGGGCATTCTGTGTGTCCTCCGTCCTCTTGGTTATTGTTATAGGATCTTGAACTTTGAGCTTAACATGTGCCAGTGTGAGCAGAAACCTTTTTGCCTTTTTCTTCTCTCTTTTAAAAAGGTAGTTACATAGAGATTCTTTTTACTGTGATGATATGGCAAGACGAGTTTCATGTCAGACATAAACTGGAATCATATAGCGTTAGTAGGAGTTGTGACTCTTGAAAGTTGATTATAAAGAAGAAAAGCTAGGGAGCAGGCTGCCACTTTGCATATTATTCAGCTTTTAAAAACACATTTGGCCAGATAGTCTACATCCTAGTGGTTTGGATGCATGGAATTGAAGCATAAAAATATTTCTGTATACAAGGTTGAGATTTAATAATGATGAAAATACTGAGGAGCCTAAATTCCAATGCTTAAAGAGATTACTAAAACAAAACAAAAACTTTGGCAGGCTTTACAGTACCTTTCAGCTCAGGAGACCCTGAAAGTTAACGAATTGGATTATCAACATATTAGGGATGAAAGCTTCCAACAGGACTTTTCTGAGGCGGCTGATTGGTGATAATGAGCTGCCCCAGTGACCAACGAAGCATCAGAAGTTATTTTAACATTAGGCAGCTATATGGTAAGTAATACACTAATTCTTTAGTGAATTCCTCTTGGAGCAGTTTTGAAACCAACGTTTTGGTCTGTTTTAGGGAGAGAGAATGGACAGATAACTGATGAAATGTGCTGTTTTAAAAAGGCAAAATTGAAGGATTGTGAGAAATTCTTAGAGATAATCAGACTGGGCATTTGATCTGAACGAAGCTGATGAAAGTACAGGGAAATGCAATGCAGGGAATTCAGAAATGAGTCGTGTCTTTTCAGGGAGAAGATTTGAGCTGGAATTTCTTTGGCACACATCAGCTATGTGTGTAGTTAGAGAATTTTCACTAAAAATGGAACAGAAATTAAAGGCTCATAGGTAAATATGTGTAGAGGTGTTTATGTTGGTTAAACTCTGCCACCTAGAGAAAAGTGTATTTGTAATCGTAGATTTCTGTCAAAGGGGAGCTTTTCTAGGCGGGGACTATCAGAGAACTTTACTAATATAATGAGAAGCTGTAATCCTGCAAAGGAAAACTGTATTGCCACCTTGCCTTTTCATTTAATAGTGTACATTGAAGATGGTATTATGTCATTAACTATATTTTTCTAACTAGGCTGTTAGAATATTAAACCAGCAACAAAAATAATTGCTTAAGATCTTTAAAAAAAAAACTCTAAAATGTGGGCATTTACAGGAAATGTTTAGAAGCAAGTGTGCTATCTCATGTGGTGTACTTACTACCCCTAACTGTGAGGGGGAGAATTCAGCCTGAGACATGGAAGAGCAGGCTGCCCTTTCAGAATTGTATATTCTTGCCTGAGTACCTGGAAACTTTGAGTTCTGTAGTGGATCAAGTGGAGATTAGTGGCATGAGATTAATGCTCCCAGATACTCTAAACTGCCCAGGGAAGTAGTCCTCAGGCAAGGTTTAGCCCTGCGCCTCGGGTAGACTTGGTCATCTGCTGAACTGAAAATCTCACCTTCAGACTGCCAGTTCGTGAGGAAATCGTCCTGGTGCTGCTACCCACTTAAAGAAACATTTTCAGAAATGTTTCTGGTCCTCTCAGCTATGCAAAAGTGAACTTGTTTGTTCTTCAGATTGGACTTCTGCTAGATTTGGAAAGAAAGTCTTTCCACGTCTAGGTAGTATAATGGTAATAAGTACTACTCTGTGCTTAAAAGAGTTCTAGGCATACCAAAAGGATGTTACTTGAATTACCCCTTATTTATATATGAGGAAACTGAAGTTCCCTTCAAAGGTGAAGTAATTTTTCTGAGGTCACATAGCTAATAATAGAACTAGGATTGAACCCAGGTCTCTGACCCTAATGTCTCTGCAGTTTACTACTGCACTTAAGATATGGTTCGATCAGACCAAAAACAAACAAAAAAACAAACAAGCAAACAAAAACCCGGTTGAAATACATCTTTTGTTGGACCTTTTCCTGCAAGTTAAGATCTGATGTTGGCTTTGTAGTGGCTATAACAATGAACAGGGTTTTCCATGAGACAGGCGCGGTGAGATATGTAATCATGTTTTGGGACAAAGAATGCCTCTCCTCAGTGCCCCCAAGCAGTGTTTGTATGATTGATAAGTTACCAACACCAAGGGAAGGTCCTGTCCTATGACATGTGCGTGCTTGGCAATGATCTTGCCTTGCGTTTTGCGTAATAATTTTCATTATTTTTAATTAAAGTTGAAGAAGTGCAGACTCCAGCTGAAATTAAGGTAGGTCGTGTTGCCGGAATCTGGTAATTACTTTAATTGATCACAAGATAGTTTCCTTGATCACCAATTAGAGTAAATTGCCGATCATGTTTCAAGACGTGAAGAAATGCCCAAACTGATTTGTGTAATAGTGTTTTCATTTCTAATCAGACATAAATATCATTTCCTTCCATAGCAATTGTGTTTTATAAAAGAAGGGTTATAGGCCTACAAACATAAAGGTGATTTATAAACAATAGCGTTCTAATTCATTGAATTAGTAAAGGAAGTATTTAGAGGCTTAATGGAGATTGTACTGGGGAAATTACTTTGGAGTAGCTGGTGCTCATTTTCTTAGTGGGAGATGTTCTTTTTTAGCATGTAATTAAAATAGTCTATAATCAAAATATGAAAGGCAGCTGATTTAAAGAACATATATCAAAGAGAATTGCTCTGAGTAATGAAAGATTTGTATTGTAAATATGTGCTAGAAGTTAAGTCTTAGAACTTTAATAAATCATACATGTTATTTGGTCTAAAGCTGCATTTTAAATTTGGGGTGCTGTTAAACATTTCACAGGAGTTTTGTTTTGGTTTTATTCATCTGATAGTCTTTCATAGGACCATGGAATAAAATGAAACAAAAGAAACTAAGCAAAATTAAAGTTCCCCAAAGAGTACTTGATTTGGGGTTTATGGAAAAATCTTTAATTGCTGATGGTTTGGAGATTTCCAAATGACAAACTTCATTGGCCCAATTTGCTGTGATTGTAATGCTTACATTCCTTAAAATGGCAGAGTGACTTAGAAAGTCATACTTCATCATGAATTCATTGACTTGTTCATAAAATGTTTGTAATTTGCAATAGAGGAAAGACTGAAACTATTATCAGCCATTATATGTTATTTGTTGGCCATATGTTTGTTTGAAATGGCCGTGGCTCAACAGAACATGGCTCATAGACAAACTATGCTGTAAATTGGCACTAAAAACCCACCTAAACAGGTAGGCATATGTTAAGAAGTTAACATAAGCCAAAATATTTTAATGTGAACCATATTATATATGTTGCAGGATCCTGGCTTCCTTTACAGTGGTGACTTCATTTGCACGACTTAACTCATTTTTTTCTCAAAACTAATTTTTAAAATAGGTTGGATATATACATGGTACAAATTCAAAAGGGAAACATGGTAAATCTCTTCCTGTTCTTGATACTCAGTCACCCAGTTGCCACTCTCTCCTCTTGCCATCATTCACTGTTACTCCATCATTTCTGTATGTTTTTTAAGAGAGGATAATTACAGTGATGATGAACCTTTTAAAGTTTTCAATGATAGCAGCCGCAGCATGCATACCATAGGTTCGCCACCACCATAGCTAATGTGTATGTAAGCAAATAATTTTTCTTTCCTTTTGTTTACAGTTCAGACTATCTTTATGCATCGTTTTTTTCGTTCGGTAATAGATCTTGGAGGCGCTCCCATGTAAGAGGATAATTTCTTCATTCTGCTCATTGGCTGCATAGTATTCCTATGTATAAATGTTCCATAATTTGCTTAATCATTCCCTGTTGATGGATATTTGCCTGTTTCAAGTCTATACCTATTATACGCAGTGCTGTAATAACTGTTCTTTTAATTTGTGTATGAGTATGTCTGCAGGACATATTTCTAGATGTGGAATTGTTTGAGATAAAGGCATGGACATTTTTTCCTAAGGTCTTAGACACTTTAATTTAGATGGATATTGTTGAATTGACTTCCATGGTGATACACCAATTTTTATTTTCAAACAGTGTTTGAGGGTTTGTTTTCTTCTGTGTCTTCACCAACAGAATATTATCCAACTTTTTTTTGTTAAACTAATAGGTTTAACAGTTTTAATTTGTGTTTGTTTCTCTTATGAGAGATTTGAGCAGTTTTTATGTTTTTGAACCATTTGGATTTCTTTACTGTTATCTTTGTTCTTTGCACATTTAGAAAAGTTGATTTGTCTCAATATGTACGAGCTCTTTTATGATAAGGAGATATACACTCCAAATGCAGCTTACCTTTTGATTTGGTGGTTGGTTTTTATATCCATACAGAGAAACATTTTTAATACAATGATTTATATGTTTTTGAGTAGTAGTTTAAGTTTTCTGCATATAGAATTTATATTTTTAAGTTTCCTCTTCATGTTTAATGTCATTTTAAGTGGGATCTTTTCTCCCAATGTATTTTCTAATTATTTGTTGTTTATATAAGAATGACTTTTTAAAGTATATTGATCTTTTAAAGTCTTATTTTTGGCTTTAATGAGAATTCTTGTAGTGTTTCACTGTTAAGAATGTTGCTGCTTTGGAACCCTTAAGGAAGGGTCCATCTATTCCTATCCTATTAGGAATGTTTTTTATTGTTGTTTTGTTTTTTGTTTTGTATTGTTTTAGGTCATCTTGCTATATTGCCCAGATTGGTTACATCTTCCTGCCTCAGATCTCAAGTAACTAGGACTACAGTTATGTGCCAGTGCACTCAGCTCTAATAGTTTCAATAAATGATAGATATTATATTTATCAAATGTATTCAGAATTTATAGAAATCATTATATAGTTTTCTTGAATTATTAATATGTTATATTAATAGATTTCCTGATACTATGTTGAACTACCCTTGAATTCTTAGGATAAATCTTACTTGGTTATGATATTTTGTTTTTTGGTTAAGTTGCTAGGTTTTAAGATTTCAACTAATTTTTTCCCTTGTACTAGGGGATCAAATCCAGGGATGCTCTATTACTGAACTACATTCCTAGCCCTTTTACATTTTTTAAATTGTAAGACAGGTTCTCACTGTATTGCTCAAGTGGGACTCAAACTTGTTATACACTTGCCTAAACCACTGTGTCTACTTTCAACTAATGTAGTTTTGGCCTTCACAGTTTCATTATGTGTGCTGTCTTTGTGGGATCATGAAGGCAGTGTTATGACAGATTATAAAAGTAATTTGGAGTTGTTTTTTTCTGATACTATGTTCTGGAATAATTTAACTAGTGTTTTTAAATTTTATTTTATTTTTTGAGACAGAGTCTCGCTATGTAGTGCAGGCTGGTCTTGGACTCACTGGGTAGCCCAGGCTGGCTTTGACCTTGCAGTGATTCTTCTGCCTCAGCCTCCCAAGTGCTATGTCTGATGGAATGGAAAACTATTGTGAAGATGACAAGAAATACTGTGGTAGCCACTGATTTCCTATTATCCTGCTTCAAAGTTCTGTACCAGTTTCACTGCTTTGTTTTGACTGGCTTTATTCTGTTTTGTTTTGTTGGGTTTTATTATCTTTAAATAAAATAAAAAATATTTAGATCCATTTAAAATTAGGCACTTATATAGTTCATATATTTATTTTTGTTGGTATTTCTGTCGTTGGTTACGAGATATGAATTAAAGTCTTCAGTCATGTTTCTATTTGTAGATTTCCTATAGTTTCTACCTCATTAATTTTGATGCTATATTATTTGTATTACATATACTCATAATTACTCAATCTTCATTGTGAATGTAGGGTTTTTTTTTTTGAGACAAGATCTTACTATGTAGCACAGGCCGGCCTTGAACTCACTTTTCTGTAGCCTAGGCTGGCCTCAGACTCATGGTGATCCTCCTGCCTCAGCCTCAAAGTGCTGGGCTTACAGGCATGTGTTACCATGCTTGGATGAATGTACTTTATAAATGTAGATTACCCTTCTTTGTAATTTTTAACATTTTGCTTTTAATTGACCTGTCCAATATTACTGCTTTTTAAGTGTTTTGTATTTATCTATGTGCTTTATTTTCAGTGGTTGAACTTTGATTTATGGTTCGGTATGAAAGTTTTCTCTTTTTTTAAATTGCTTGGATTTAGGCTCTTCACATTTATTGACTGGACACATGGATTTAGTTTTATAAAATATGGTAGGACCAATGTACCTTCCTTTATTTTAAACCACGACGTAGGCTATGTTGTTTAAATTTAATTTCTTTGATATGTTTTAAAGTTTCACTTTAATTGTATTTTTCTTCACTTAATTGAAAATGTTCATTTTTTTAGTCTGGATCTTGTGAGTTTTTTATCTATAATTTTATATAACAAATATAGTTTTCTCTACTTCTTTATTTCTTTAGATAGCATTTCACCTAAACAATATCAGAATTTTACTTTATCCCACTTTTATTCTACTATTCAGTTTCAGTTCACATTATATTTTAGTTTAGTGGAGTTTTTTTGTTTTTGTTTTTTGACTTTTTTTTGTACCAGGGATCAAACTCACAACCTCATACCTGACAGGCAGGTGCTATGGCACTGAGCTATATCCCTGACCCTGTTTTTTAGCTTTTTGAGACAAGGTTTCATTATGTAGTTTGGCCTAGCCTTGAACTCACTTTATAGCCCAGGTTAACTCACAGCAATCCTCTTGCCTCAGCCTCCCGAGTGCTGGGATTACAGGCATGTAGCACCATGCCAATCCAGTTTAGTGTTTGTTTTGCAAATATACATTTTGTTTGTTGTTGTAAATATACATAGATCTGCAATACTCTTTAGAGATTTTGTGTTTGTTTGTTTGTTTTGTACTACTGATCAAACTCATGACCTCCTGCTTGCCAGGAAGGTGCTTATGCCGCTGAGCTATATCCCCGGCCCCTAAAGATTTTATCTTACTTTTGTGTACCTTTCTCATTTCTTTCCCCTTTTCTTTAAAGTGCTTTAACAGTTTTTAATATTTATATTTTTTCTGTAATATAATCCCTACAGTTGTGTTAAATGTATTCCTAGAGCCGAATGAATTTGTTGCTCACTATCAGTGCCTTTAGTATCATTTTTCCACTCCTCTCTTATAGTTCGCCTTTAATAGTTTCCTGAAGAAAGTTGAATGAGAATTACTCTCTGAGTTAGTACATTTTAAAAATGCCTGTCTGTTGCATTCATTTCTACACAACAGTTTAGCTGGGTATAAAGTTCTTTATTTTTACTTCCATTCTCTAAAATTTTATATGCATTGTTCCTCGGACTTTGAAGGTATTGCTCCTTAAACTATTTGCAGTTTTCTTAAAAGGAATGTTTTTCTAAGGTCTATGCTTTTTAGTAGCTGAAAGCCTTTAGATTTCAAATGGAATCCTAGTAAGCAAGAAGCTTAGGCTGTAAAAAATAAATCTTTGAAAGAAAGGGCAGATGCCTTTTGTCATCTGATAAGCTAACTGTTTGATTTTATTTCTTCTTCACTGTATGCTAGATGGTCAATTCCTCTTTGAAGTTTTTGTTTTATACTTTCTTATCCAGTCATCTAAATTCTTATTTGAATTTGTATTGTAATTTTAAACTTGTAGATTTACTAATAAATATTTTGGAGATTATTTGATTCTGTTATGAGGAAGGAGAATTGTAGAATTACTTCTTTTTCCCTACAGTAGTTTGAGTGTTCTTTTCCTTGAGGAAGAATTATAAGTGAATACTGTATAAATGGCTGTATCAGGCTTTTTTTCTTTTTTCTTTTTCTGTTTTCTTTCTGTACTAGCAGTTGAACGTATAGCCTTTGCAATGAGCTATGTTCTGAGCCCTTTTTATTTTTTATTTTTGAAACGGTCTTGCTAAGTCACTGAGATGCTCATGCTGGGCTCAAGTTTGGAATTTTCTTGCCTCAGCCTCCCAGAGGATTGAGATTACAGGCATGTGCTACCACTCAGCTGCTTTGTGTTTCTTTCTTTCTTTCTTTCTTTCTTTCTTTCTTTCTTTCATTGAGGTTCAAACTCACGACCTCGCGCTTGCCAGGCAGGTCCTTGTGCCGCTAAGCTAAATCCCCAGCTTTGTGATATTTTCATACATGCAAATAATATGTGACAGTTGATGGGACATGTGTAAAACTAAGAAAAATATAAATTTGGGTAGTTTTTGGATGTGGGCCTTTAAAACATTGTATTTAGACACAGTAGATGACTTTTTCTTTGATCATTATGGTCCTTAGGTTGTGTGTGTTCCCTTTTAAGTCTCATCTGTGGTGGAACAGATTTTGCACTGTATTGATAGCATTCTGGTATTCAAAGACTTGAAGAACATTTTTAAAATTTATTTTTATTGGGACATGTTTTCCATACATAATGGTCACATTCATCATAGGGAATTTGTGCATATACATAATATGTCATAATTCTTTTTTTCCCATTCCCCTGTGTTCCCTTCAATCCTTCTTCCCCTTCTCATTTACAAAAGCTTTGTCTTCATTTTTTCCTCTCATTTAAAAAAAATCTCTTTCTTCTTTCTTCCCTTCCCCTTCCCTTTTCCCATTTTGAAGAACATTTCTGACTGTATCTAAATCATTCTCTTGATCCATTTGGCTCTTGGGGAATGGTAAGGGATTCTAGGCATTACTTTGGCCTTTTTAGATGGTGTGGCTCAAAGAAATGATGGCTACAGGGCATAAGAACTTGGTAGTGACTGTGCACACTCTTTCTTGCCATTGAGTTGTTTCACCGATCTGTGCATCAGAACGGCATCCCACAGTCTCTTGTATTTGTTTGGCATACGTGCACGAGTCTCTGAGACAAATGGGAAAAGGAAAGGGCCAGTCTGGGAGAGAGCACCTGAATCTTAGACTCTCAGGCCTATCGGAAGACTTCTCACCTCATACTGCACTTCGTAAGGTTTATCTTCAAATTCAATCAGCAGTAGCAGTGGTAGCAGTATGTGCCATTACTGATCTTTTATTGTGTGCCAAGGGCCTTGCAAATGCATTTACATCCCTTAAATTTTTGATTAGAATGACTATGTGAGTTTTTATTATCCCCCTTTTACTGGGAAGGAAACCCAGGCTTGGAGTTAAGTCACATAATAGTTAAATGATAGAATCAGAATTTGAACCAGGACTCCCTGGCTCAAAAGGCTACCAGGGGTGGCAGACCTACAGCACATATGCCCAGCAAGCTATGTGTACCATTGAACACTCTGTGAGGTTTGCCGGCGCTGGGCTAGACCCTAACGAGTGTGTTAATGTTGATGGTGATTTAGTGTTGTACATTTTCTAATGCTAAACAAGAAGATGGCACTAGAGGCAGAGTAGAAATTCTCATAATACATCATTTAATATAGGTCAACTTAGTTTGAATAATTATAACAGACTTTGCCATCCAACCTGTACCCTCCATGTACTTTAGAGCAGTCGATTATGAAATGACTCAAGGTCTGTGAGAGCGAATACTGTTTTTCCACAGATAATACCATACATGGTTAAATGGATTTTGCTTGAATTTCCTCCCTTGTTTTAAGGGGGAAAACTTTTAGGCCTTAAATGTCAAAATGGAAATCTTCATCCCAAATAAAGTTGGCTTTGAGATGGGAACCGTAATGAATGTTGGAGAGTTATTGAAAATGGCATCGCTCGTATTTCTCACTGTGCACTAGGAAATGTGCTCTTATGTCATTTGGTGATGCAAAAAACAGCCCAGCTGACATTCTATTTGTTTTTCTGGATGGGGTAATGAGGCTACATATTTATTTATGTGGGTGCAATGCGTACTGCCCTGTGAATTCCACTGTAACTTTGTAATTAATGCACTGTTACCTGAGCCTTACCAAGTATTTCTGCCTTCTGGACATAGTAGAGACTTCTGTTGTTTGCAATTGCCCCGATAAAAATTGGAAAGCAAGCAGAAAAAAAGGTTTTTCCTCTCAAAAGAAGTTTGCCCTCTGCTTCGTGTCTCTACCCTCCCTGTGGTATGAAGATGGAGCCTCTGAAATCTGCTGCCAGTTGGTGTTGGGTCACCCGCCTTCTGTTCGCCTCCAGCTTGTCTTCTGCCTGAGGCAGATGCACTGTCACCACACCATCACCTCAAAGCAGCAACTCAGGGTGGTAGCAGACCCTGCTGAGCCGGCAAGCTAGGCCTTTCCCCGCACTCTAGATGGCAGGCCTGAGAGATGGGGTGAGGAACTTGTTCCTTTCTGCCAGTCCCTGTGCGCAAGTCACACTCAGAAGACCTTTTCCCATAATTTTGTGGTTGATGCATTAGCAACCTAGTCACTAAGAACAAAAGGAACAGAGCGGTTGCAAGCGTCTGCGAAGATTTAGGGCCAATAGTAAGACCCCGAGCACTGGGTTGAAGGGAAATTATTCCTGTGCTGTTTGGGAGAGTCTCATCTTGAAGACAATTAAACAGTCCAGACAGGTCACTGGGTGAGACCAATTTCCTGGTTTGTTTATTTGAGCCCAGTTGTTTCCACACCGAGCTGCAGGGCACAGTGCGGTACACTGCTGCTAGGCCTGCAGAGAGCAGTCCTCTCAGCTTTTATTTCTCCAGGCTTCCCTAAGGAGCCTCGCATGTTGTTATCTCTTTGGATCGCTCTGGAGTCTCTGTCAGGCACAGGGTGGAGGGTGAGGTCAGTAATTACTCTTGACTTCGTCTTGCACAGGCCTTTGGCTTTATGTCCCGAGTTGCCCTGCAAGCAGAGAAGATAAATCATCACCCGGAATGGTTCAATGTGTACAACAAGGTAACTAAATTGCCTTATTTTGGTGGTCACTTTAATTACGAAGTTTAAGAAACTTTTCTGCTTTTCTTTGTCATCTTGTGTAGCTAAATGTCATTGTGTTTAAGAAAGTATTCTTTTTCTTTTAGAATCCCTGTGTATTACTGCAGATTAGTAGCAAATTTCAAGTCTGCTCAAAAGAACAGTGAACAAGCTTTTTATTTTTCTAGTTGTTTTTTACTGAAGCTATCTATATAAGAAACTTGGGCCAAACAAGGTTCCTAAATTAAACTTGGCTGTCAGCCATGCAGGTAAATTTTTAAATTGAAAGTAATATATTAAAAGTGATAGATAACATACCTATAGCCTTATTTATTTCACTGAAATAAATTTTCTAAGAAACTATACATAATATCTCTTTATTAAATTCTGGATTCTCAATCAAAGGGCAGACTAAAAACTTTTAAGGAACACAGTGAAAGCAATTATGTCTTCCTAGAAGTTTCTTTGCCCTAATTTCATGTTATTTAGAATTTCTTAACCAGCCAGGTTTCTCTGAGGGTTTTTCTCTTTGGAAGTTTTTCTCTTTGAAAAAAAAAAAAAAAGAATTTCCCAGTGTTACAACTTTTGGAACAATTCAAAGCACCATAGTACTAGGATACTTTTCTTTCCTAGTTGCCTCTCTTTGCCCATAATCTTGCATTTGCTTTTTAATTGATTTGTCAACAACAACAAAAAAAAGCCATGTTCTACACTGTCAGTCCTTTCCTAATTTAGAAACTTTTTTTTAAACAACCTTGCTAAGGTAATACATTTGATAGTTTGGTTTTTCTCAGCACCCTGAGAATAGTGTAGTTAAAGTAATGGGAGTTCAAATGGAACCTCAGTCTCTCCCCCACTCCTAAGAAACATCATTTGAGATAGTGGCAGCGGAACTGTCTCATCATATGAGAGAGAACCTTTCCCTCCAGGGGGGCTGCTGGGCCAGGCTGGGTGCACACTATGCCCCAGAGTTCCCTGCGCACTGGAAATACATTTATTCATAAAGTAGCATTTTCTAAATCTTCCCCAGTTCTCAAAGATGAACAATGAGTGATAAATTGATTCCTGAACTGTTCAAGGAGAAGTCCGTGAATTGCAGCTCATAGTCTTACAATCTGCTTTCTTCTTTCTTAGGTCCAGATAACACTCACATCCCATGACTGTGGGGGACTGACCAAAAGAGATGTGCAGCTGGCCAAATTCATTGAAAAAGCATCTGTTTTTGTGTGATTTCTTCCAAAATGCATGTAAAATCTTACACCCATGTTAGCTACAATATATATATGTGTATATATATATATATATATATATATTTTTTTTTTTTGTTCTTTTTGAGACAGGGTCTCACTATGCAGTTCAGGCTGGCCTTGAGCTCACTTTGTAGCCCAGGCTGGCCTCAAACTAGGTACAATTCTCCTGTCTCAGCCTCCCGAGTGCTGCTATTACAGGGGAGCCACTACGCCTGGCTTTTAGCTATGATGTATTTTGAAGGCAACTTACATCAACAAATTACATTGTAAATTAGTTCACTTTTATAAGTGTTGTATAATCAGTACTTAAATTTAAAATGATTTAAACCTGAACCTCAGCTATTTTTCATTACATCTACATATTCACATACGTAAGATAAACCAATGCCACTAATTATATCAGTATTTTAAAAGAGAAATGGCATGAAGAAATTGGGGGGGAGATATTCATCTACTTGATAGAAATTAAAATTCATGACTTTACATTGTGTTGAAGAATAGTTGTAAGGTATGATAAGAATTATGCACTCTGTAGATTATGGGTTTTAACCTTATGTAACAGTTCATATGAGGCTGAAGTTAATACGCTATTGTTGCTCCTTTTAAGCAGTTAGGTTGCATAAGTCACAAAAAATGGTGAGTGGTCTTGGTGTGTTTCATCTTTACTTTTCAGACAGGGAGTTGAAGGAAAGGACAGGTTTTTCATGCATAGCTTCCAGCAAGATGTGCAATGTAAGAACTTAATTGTCTTTTTTTTTTTTTTTTTTAAAGACAGGTTATCGTAATGTAGTTCAGGGTGGCCTTGAACTCACTTTGTAGCCCAGGCTATCCTTGAACTCATGGCAATCTTCCTACTTCAGCCTCCCAAGTGCTGGCATTACAGCCATGTACTGCCAGGCCCAGCCAAAAACTCATTGTCACAATTCACCAGGCCATCATCAGACTTACCAAATTAAAGAGGAACTGAGGGTCATTTTAATTTTCATCATTCATGTGCTGTGATCCTTGAACTGAGGGCCTCAGCTTTCAGATTTAACATGTTCATGATACACTGTATGTCTCGCTGCTAGGTGGCTCTGAACCACTGATGCTACATGCATGACTGTCCCCTTGGGCAGCATGGGACAGCCCCATTGGGTAGTGAAGCCACCTGATGGGATAGTCATGCATGTACTGCTGGTGGTTCAAGCGGGTGGGACCACCTTAATGAGGATTATCTTGGTTCAGAGGCCAGGAAGGTCACTGTGTTACAACAAGCAGACTTTCCCCTCCCTATCTCTCCCTCTGCCCCAAATCTGAGAAAGCATGATGGAAAGACTGCTTTGTGAAGCCTGTTTCTGGCTAGTTTTGTAGCTGGGGAGAGTGGCTTTGGTGAGCTTGCCCTGTGGGCGCAGTGTGTGTGGGGAAGGAAAGGGAGGCGAGGACTACTGCTGCTGCTGGGGAATGGAGAGCCTCACCCCTGGAACTTCGGTTTCTTACAAGTTTTTTCCTTATTTTTTTAATAAGCTCTTTCCTATGTTACAGATTATAACTGTTATATATTTACTACCAAAGATTTTCAGTTCAATATTTTTATGTGAAATTTTTAAGCATGAAAAACTTTAACCTTTTTTTAAATTAATTAAGTTTATTGGTACATTTTAGGTATACATAATGATTACATTCACCAGAGGGAATTTGTTCCTGTATGAGACACAATTTGATTCTTTTTTTCTTAAACATTTAAAAGTAGAGTAAATAGTACATTGAACCCTAAGTATTGATTACTTTGGTATAACACTTAATGACGATTATGTCCAGCTCCCTTATAGAATCCTATTTTCTACTTTCTTTGCTAAACTATTTAAAAGCAAGTCTAAGAGAGCATGTCATTTCCCCTTACATCCATCAATATCTGTAGGAAAATATAGTCATTGTCTTATATAAAAGATAGTGCCATTATCACATCTAACAAAATGAATCGTAATTTCCTGACACCACCTGGGGAAGATCATATTGTTAGGCAGATCAAGAATGTCTTTGGACAGTAATTTTATTCTTGTTAGGATCCATGTGAAATCCATCCATCACGTCTTTGGTTGTGTCTCTTACTCTACCTAGATCTAGAGCAAGCACTCCTCTCAGCCCCCTTTCTCCTGTGTAACTGACTTATAAAAACTAGGTCATCTGTCCTATATTCTGCTTTCTGGATTTATGTTTCCTCTGTCTGGTCTTTTAAATTGTTTTACTGTGCCATGAATGGAAGGCTGTCCCCCTATTTGAAATGAAAGTCGAGACCAAACTTGACAGGTGTGTTAACATATATACTACATATAGTCTACTGGAGAAAACATGGCTCATAAATATGTGATGAAGACATGGTAACACACATCTACATGAGAGTGACACACGTTCCATGTTAAAGGATGCTACATCTCTTGGAACTTCCAAACTTTAGAGAATCAAAGATTCCCCACTGAGTGGAAATACTCATGGTAAATTTCCTCAGAATGAACCCCCAGCTTTGCTTCAAGTAACTGAGGTTGTAGCTTGAAAGAGACATTGTCAAAGTTAGAGGACCCCAAGTTCTTGTCTGCTCCAGTCTTGGTGTGATAGCAGTGGTTTCTTCGATGTGATGAGCTTCACGTCTCCTCATTTTATTCCCGGCTGATCCCTGGAGTGGAGAGGAGTTAGATAGATAGGACCTGTGACCCCATGGATGACCTCCACAGATAACCAGAGCTAGCACATTTGACAATGTCCTTTCCTAAAATGAAGTTAATGAAAGTTCTGCTAATAACGGTTTCTTTCTGACAATATGATTTAACAAGTCTCTGGATAGATGGAATAAGCACGATTCTTTATACTTTTGCTATAAGCAAAGAGCAGAACTTGTATTTGAATGAAGGCCTGATTTTCATCAGTGTGTTGAACAATTGGCCTATAATATAGTGTGGAGCAATCTATATACTTTCTTCTTTTTAAATTTTTATTAGTACATATTTGCAGTACATAATAATTACATTCATCATGGCAGAATTAGATGTACGTAACATATCTTAATTCTTTTTACTTCTCCCCACCTCCAATCTGCAATTTCTGGCATTCAGAAATTACTGTTTGAAGGGCTAGGTGAGTAGTAGAGTACTTGACTGGCATGTGCAAGGCCCTGGGTTTAATCCACAGCATCACACACACACATACACACACACACACACACACACACACGTACACACAAACATACATATATGCACATATACTAGTTCTGTAAAATTTCCTGAGAAATACCAAGAGGTGTTATTAATATGTGAGCTTTGTGTTTTAACACCAGTTATGTCAGATGATCAACAAATGATTCTGGCAGAAGACTTGTTTTGAAAAGAGTCATCAACTACTGTGTCTGCTGATTTCTGACTTTGCCTGCTCTATGCAGCTGAGGTATCACTAGTCAGGTAGGGCAGAGTGTGAGTTGCTGCTGCTAAGGCAGAAAAAGTGGCCCTTGATCATCTTATCCTAAGAAGATCTTATCCTAAGGGTCTGTAGCCCTCCTGGGAAAATATGATTTCAGTAGGCCCTGCTGGGTAAGCTTTTTACCATCAATATGCTGCTGTTGTCCATTCATGTAAGTCGATTTCCATTCATACAAGTCAGCATCCTCATCAGTGACTTCAGAAACTGTACTCAGCTCTGGGTCATGCTGATGTGGTACACTAAGAACTGGGCTCTTCTCTGACCCTTCCCACTGGCTTTCCTCACTTCTCCAGGCATTGTGTAAGAATTCTTTATGTTTTATATTTATAGTGTTTAATGTTCTCCCCAGAAATGTGCTTTGGTGCTTACAGAGGTGAGGCTCAGAAGTGTACCTTTGGGTGCTGAGGGCTGGTATGTGCTATAATCTCAGAACTCAGAAGTCTGAAGCTGGAAGGTTGCTGCAATTTCAAGGCCAGTCTGTGAGTTCAGGGGCAGCCTGAACCACATAGTGAGATCCTGTCTCAAAAAACAAACAAACAAAAAAACAAAAAAAAACCCCACTGTACCTTCGAATTCTTGAAGATGAAATTCCACTATGACTCCCTCACTGAATGAGCACAAGAGTGCTAATGCCATTCATTTGTTGTGTATTAATATAGCACACACTCTCTGAAGGTCGTCTTCGTGCCAAAAGGGGATGAGGTGCATTGACATTGTGGGAAAGGTGGACATAGAGATGGAGAAGTGACTCAGCTTTCCCAGGGAAGCTGCTACAGGAGGCCCTGAGGCATTAGAGGACATTTATCAAGAAGATACTAAGAGTTTTAAAGGAAGCCGCTCTCTGAGGGAGAAAAAAATGGAGGGATGGGAAAACCTAAAGTTTAAATCTTGGAAGCATTAATCAAAGCAATTCTTGTAGCTATGCTATTGATTTTTTCCCCATTACTGGGGATTGGATGCAGGGCCTTCACTCTGAACTACGTCCACCCCTTTTTAATATTTTATTTTGAGACAAGGTCTCCCTAAGTCACTAAGTTGTCAAAGTTGGGCCCAATCTGCAATCCTCCTGCCTTAGTCTGATTTTTTAAGTAATAGATACAATATGTCTTTATAGGATACACTGTGTTTTGGTACATTTGTGCATTGTGTAGTCAGCTCAGGCTACTCAGGTTATTCATCACCTCAAATATCAGTACTAACAGTAAAAATCTTCTCCTAGTATTGAATCATACAATATGATATTATTAGCTATAATCATTCTCTGTGTAATAGAACAGTAGGGCTTATTCCTTCTGTGTGGCTGGAAGAACATAAGATACCGTTCTCCAGTATTTTGGTTATCTACAAGAGTATTTTCCTACCAGAAATGGACATAAACTCGTGTTTTAAAATAGCAGGGATAGATTTCTGGGAAGATGGCAGAGTAGTAAACAGCAACAAATCAACCTCTCTGTGATTTGGAATTTAGACACTGGAAAATAACAACTTGGGAAAGAAAAGGATGCAGGTAGATCCCCAGGACCCAGGAAGGATCTGAAGGGAAAATAGAAGCCTGCAGAGTGAATAGATAGACCACAATGCATAAAGAGAGGAGGCAAACTGCACAAAAACTCCAACTCTTAGCTTACAGTGTGGGAGAGGAGGACTGAATCTATAGAGACACAGGGAGGGCAGGTGACTCCAGAGGCCTGGAGGGAGAAACGCACCAGTGGAAAGGAGCAGTAGGTGCTGTACACTACAAAAGCTGGTGAGTGACTCTTGTCCAAGTGTCTTCCATGTACTTGAAGAGGACTCCTGGCCAGATGCCATTTTAGGGAGAGGCCAACTGAACCTGGGACTCAGAGCATCCATGCATTGGCTTCATCCCAGGGCTCCCAGTGTTGAAATCCCACAGTGACTGAGTTAGGAATAACTGGAAGATGTCCTGGATAATGGAGCGAAGGTCAGGCTGGCAAGACACACACAGTGTTGCAGGCTGAGCAACTCAGGCCCTGACCCTAGCCAGAGGCCAAGATGAACCTGAACTTCTGTGGAGTTGAAGGCCCTACAGTTGGTACCTTGCCCTACTCCTGCTGCAGGCTTGCTGGGATCATCTAGCATTGATCTGGGCTCTGAGTCTGTCCTTTATCTACCAGTGACAGCAGAGTCACACTCTGAATTGGACACTACCACACCACTGTAGACCTCAGAAGATAACGACAAGCTTGAAATCATGGAGAAATCTCTTTTTTCCTGTGCTTTTTTGTTCTTCTCTCAAGTGTTTCTTTATGACTATGAACATTGTTTCTAGTTTTTTAGGTTTTTGGTTCTTATTTTTGTTTTTCCTTCTTTCCCTCCTATTTTCTTCACCAGTTTCCCAAACTTGAATAATCTTCCTTTGTCCTTTAGCCTTGTTTCTTTTTCTTTCTTTTTTTTGTCTTTTTGAGACAAGAGTTTCACTGTGCAGTTCAGGCTGGCCTTGAACACACTTTGTAGCCCAGGCTGGCCTCAGACTTGCAGCAATCCTCCTGTCTCAGCCTTCCAAGTGCTGGAATTACAGTGTGTATCCCCATATCTGGATTTAGCCTCATTTCTAATCTCTTCCTCTTTTATTTCTATATTTTCCCCTATTATCCCTTTTAAATTTTCTCTCCTGTGGGAAAAATCACTCTATTGAGTGTATATTTATTTTATACAATTTTCTTATTTATTTTAGTTTTTTATATAACTATAAATCTTAAACTAATAGTTAAAAGTGGCAAATTAACAGTTGTCACAGTTTGTCATTTCCTAGGCTCTGCTTGATGATGTTGTTACTAAGGATTGTGCTACTTTAGCTAAGGTGACATAGTAGTTTTGACCAGATGTTCTTCCATATACCAAGATTGCCTGAGGTTCATAAACAGTACCATAGACCAGTACCAAGGAACTAGGTGTTAGGCCAAACAGGTAGTGACTTCTCATCCCTAATAAATTGAACAGGCAGGATCTTGGGACAGACTTAAAAGCCAAAAGCTACTATGTCTAGAAGACATCTCTACACTTGCTCTTAGCTAAAAGACCAAGAAGCCATTAGAAGACATCACTGAAAAGTAGTCATAAGGAGGTCTAGATACTAATAATAAAGCTACCTACCATGCAAGCATCAACATGAAAAAAAAATTTTTTATAATTTTATTTAAAGAGAAAAAAAAAACAAAACAAAACAGAATAAAGGATAGCGACAATACAGTATTCCAAGGAAAAAAGGAAAAGTACAACAACAATAAAACCTAAGAAATTATTACTTGACTAATTACATACTGACTTCTTGGAAATAGTTATTCAAATTACAAAGTTAAAACGTAAAGTAGACATTCAAACTGAGACTGTTAACAGTTCTGCTCCACGATCTGACAAAAACAGCAATATGGTCATCCATCTTACCCACTCAAATATACATGCAATTATATCAATAGGGTAAAATTAAACACAAGAAAACAGAGCAAAGCAGATCACAAGAAAGCAATGTAAGACATAAATTTCAAAGCTAGACAATTGGAGATATTCACTCTCTATCATATTGCCTCTTGTTTTCTTCCAAATAGTTGTCCATATTGTCACATATAGGGAATTCACATGAAACAACCTAGTGTGGAATTGATCTGAGCAGGATGAGGAGGGCATTACAGGTCTTCAAGACCAGACATTAGGGAAGCCATGAATGGCTGTCATAGTGTCTCTCATTCTCCTCAAAACAGCTGTCCATACCTTAATGTGTGTTGAACTTAAACAAGGCAAAGCAAGCTAAGATC
>PVJX010012288.1:0-50828 GCA_004027295.1 Dolichotis patagonum
CATTGGCGTGGAATTGCTGTGTTTAACAGTCTCATCCTTTTTCTTTCCATACCATATTCTGGAAGACCAGGGGAGACTTTTTTTCATCAAAAAGCTTAGTAACACTTTTACAAGGGGAAGTTAGATAACTTTTTATTACTATACAAAGTGTCTGGAAAATCACTTTAAAGGAGGAAAGATTTATTTGGCTGACATAGAGATTGCAGCCCCATCCTGTGGGGCTGAGGTGCCAGGCAAAGCATGAGAAGGGTGTGATGGACAAAAGGGAGAGTGGCAGGAGGAGTGGGGAGACACGCATGCGTCTGGGGAATAGACGCAGTCCCCAGGATCAGACCTTCATGATTGGCTCCCCTCCACTAGGGCCCTCCCCTCCCTATCACTTCCCAGTGATGCCCACAAATTGTAATCTCATCAGTGGGTCACTACCCTGATGAAGTTAAAATCCTCATATTCCTATTGCTTCTCTAGTTACCATTTCTAAACTTTGCTGCACTAAGGGTCAAGTGATCAATACACAAGTCTTTGGGGGACAGTTTGACTGTAATATTTTTGCCAGAAAATCTTGACTTCTGTACTCCTGAGACCTTAGGAGATGTAGGAATTAAATATGTGGCAGTACTTGGTTGATCACAAGGCCCCTAAGGTGTAAGAATAAGCTGCTAATAAAATAAAATGATGGGTTACATATATACATACATTTTAGACCAAGCCGTCATACCCTGATTTCCAGTTCACAGAAAGAAGCCATTTAAAAATAATACATTGGTTGAGCAAATACAAAATAATTTTTTAAAAAAGCAAAACATGTTCCAAACGAATGTTGAAAACTTTTTCCAAGACTTTCCTTTAAAGAAACTCTCAAGCGTTTACCAAGGAAAGTATGAATTAAGGAAAGAAAAACACTCAGAATTCACAAGTGTACAAGATACTCATTTTAAACCTGTGCTAAAAACAAGATGAATTTAGTAAGTGGAGTGCTATAACTCCCCACAACTAGGTTGTTTGCTATGCCTAGTTAAAAGAATAAAACACTATACAAGCCTTCCTGGGATGTTTGGACCATCCATAAGAGGTCAGGCATTATGATTATCCTTACCGAGTAGTAGTTCCAAAAGTTAGTGGCATAAGAAGTTATTCTGTCAGATGATGTTCTAGGTAAGTTCACTTGATTTTCTAATTTTTGTGAATGACTAGATGCTCAGAGGCCTTCCAAAATTTTAATTATTGAATTGGCCAGATGATAATCGAGCCAGAGAACCCTCATTAGCAGCAGCATTTCAATAAATGAGATCTTCATGTAGAAGACGATCAGCTTCATTCCCAAAATAATCTTCTTTGATAGGTTCAACTTGCAGGAGCTAGGAGTATAAAGGCACTGCTGGTATGAACAAAGTATATTTTACATCATCAAGCAATTTGGCTTGTTATTCAACCGAGTGACCAAAATTCCAAAATCAAGGATTAATGTTTATATATGGTACATTAAAGAATTAAGGGTTCTAGAGTCTGGGAGATGCATGACGATAGTCATTGATCTATTAAATAGAGAGCTGGGGTTGCCTTATTTTTTTGTTCATTGTGTCAATAAAATAATGATACAGAGTGTCATTATGTTAGCTAAGGTAACTGCTCTCAGTTACCAAGAGGAATTTGGAGTGCTGTTAATGAATGCATGCAGCTGAAGAGAACTACTTGGTCTTTCAGATGTCTCATTTTTTTTAATAATAGGAAAGGGAAAAATGGAGAAAGACAAGATGGTTAAAATCCCCATTGTTTGGTTTATCTTTTCAGGTTGAAATTTTTTAAAAAGGAAAAGAGAAAAGCAATGATGTAATAGGGAATGTTCATAAGAAGATTGAGTGTTATCTAATTTGATTTAGGAAATTCTACAGATGGAGATACTGTGGTAACTGCAGAATATTAATTAAGGTTATAGTATCTCCTTTCCTCCCAAATACTTATGCTAACTTTGTGTATTCCCCGCATGTATTCAGTGGAAAAGTTTATGTGTCTTTGGTAAATAGAGCAGTTAAATTTTGTTCAGACTTAGAGGATTATATATGATGCTTCAAATTATAATTGGATAATTTATTTCACTATTCTGGTTTTTACAGTCATTTATATGATCAAACTGTGTTCTATTTGTAAAAAACTTAACTTTTTCCAGCAATTTGTTTTTAACATGGTAGTGCAAAAATGCTCAGTTCATAAGGATAGTTTAAGTGCTTTGGAATTGTTTAATGATTAAACATTAACTCATACCCAATTTGGCTTTAAAAATCTTTAAATGACTGTTGAGCAGATTACATTCAAAACTGCATTTTAAAATGATTAATAAAATTGGACTAAGTCTTAGATGTGACTGAAACCTTAATCTGTTCAGTTAGAGGCAGTAGAACATTAATCAGATTTCCTTAGAAAAGTCCCTAGATTTATAAATAGAATTAAGTAGCTTATCTGCCAAAAGAAAATAAGTTTTAATATTTGTCATTGCTACAATTTAACAATAATTTTAGGACACTACTAGTCCTCTATTATTGTGCAAAAAATAGTCTCTGCATTTAAAATGTACTATCAGTTCTTTAGATAACCACTGCTCTTATTTAAAACAGTAAAGTTTACTACAAATATATATTTGTGCCACTCAACCTTTTGTTACCTTCATGGCTGGCCAAGTGTCTTCTTGAACTTTAAATCATAAAGGTCCCCTCTTCCAGATGGGGTTTATCTACATCATTTTTTCACTTTTTTTTCCTTCTATTTTTCCCTCAACCTAAACTTTGCCTTATACAAGAGACTTTTCCTGAATCTAGGTGGAGTGTTTTCCAAGCACTCTGTATAATTTTGTCTTTGATCTCTGTTGCAACATAAACTATTGTATAATTTTATATTTATTCAGGTTTTGATTAGTTGTATGTCTCTTTATTTGAAGGCAAATATTGTTCATTTTAAGGTTGTATTCTGACTGTCCACTTCCTGGTCTCAGGTTATGTTATATCAGAGATATTATTTGTTAACTAAAGTTCATCTTCCCCAATACTTTCCCTTTATTAATATCTGTTTTCTGATATGAACCTCATCTAGAATCTTAGTCACGGAGATAAGCTGTTTTATGTTTCACAAAAAGAATATTATTAGGAGTTGTAAATAATACAATTTTATAAATCTAGAAACTCATCTTTAGTTTATAAAATGAAATAATCATCGAGGTAACCAGGATATATAAATAAATAATATCTATATTATTTCCATCATAATATCTAAATCCTCTGTGGGAAAACAGAGAGTGAACTATAGTCAAACTACTGAACACCTACTTCTTTATCTTTTCTTGTTTTAAATATGTATTTTTATTAGGAATTTGTTTAATCTATAAAGCATAATTAATTAAACGTATATCATAGGGCATTGTAAAAATCACAAATTATTTTTCTACTGTTCAAATACCATTTGAATATTTCCTATGTGTTGTAAAAGAGGAGTAATTCATGCTCTCTCCATATCTTTATACATTTTGTGATCTCATCTAGTGATAGAACAGCCACAATTTAATTATGAAGAACATAGTTCATGGAAAAGTATAAAAATCCAAGTAAAATATAATTTACTTTGATGATAAAATCAGAAAGATGTGAGATGATAATTTCAATGAGAATCAAATTTTTTGCCATTGTCATCTGTAGTCCACCAAAACCCTTATTATATAAGGGATTTCACATTTGCTTTTATATAACCTTTCATGGAGAATTTTTACTCATATTTCAAAACACGAGCTAATCATTTTAAATGTTAACATGATGATCATGTTTGATATTGTGAAGATTAAACTGTGAATGGCAAACAATACTTGCAAATCCTACATGATTACTAATTTTACATAGGAAATTGTTGGAAGTGATGAGAATCAAGGCAGTCACCTTTCTTCCCCTTAGCTATTTTGAAAAAAATTTTACAGGCAGCAGAGACTTCGTATTGAGATGCAACACAGCAATGGCGCAATCTCACCATTATCTCCAGGGTCTGGTGAACTTTGTAACGCTGCATCCTGGGTCTGAAGAAAAATCGTGGCCCCCCAGCCGATCATCATTGCTGACCTTGTCCATCCAATCAGCCTACATCTTAGCAACTTTCCAGGTGAGCCCACAACATTCCTCTAGCCTGTGGCACGGATATCTACACTCTTCTAACGTCCTGCGGAACATAAAAGGTCTGTGTGTACATGTCTGTAAATTAGAACCAAAAAAATAGAAGGTCATGTCAGAAGAGGACTTTTACTTTCTCCCATCTACTTCAAAAAGGACACCAGTTTCTCCTCATTTTTGCAATTATGGACAAAAGAACCACACAATTTTTTGCAACAAATGTTCATAGAAGAGCTAGAGTGCAATCCATTCATTAGAAACACAGAAAATCTATCTGTTATATGATTGTGGGCATCTGCCTGTATGTGTGTATGTATATATATATATATATATATATATATATATTTATATTTGATCTTTCAAAGTTAAACATCATGGGACAAAATGATTCCAAGATGCAGATATTTTGGGTTTCTAATGAATGCAGGAAGCATAGAAAAGAGCAAGGGCAACTTCTGAACTTCTATGTGAAAAATCTAATATTTTGAACATATAAGTTCCACAGGTAAAGTGCTATTATTATCATTATATGAATGTCAAATTGAATTTATTTCTTCAAGTATTTTGAAGAAATTGTTTTGTTTTGTTTTGTGTGATGTTTTCCTTACAATCTCTTGTGTTTATAAGTATATAGTAACATGGAAAAATAAAACTTTAAAAATAGCATATTTGAAAAAATATAAATATCAATGAGGATGAGAGGAATATTTGTGTGGGTATAGCACATGGGGTGGACTCGTGCATCATTATGTCTATGACTGAAGATTTACTCAGCATCATCGGTGACATTTTCTCACCTATTATAAGTCAGCGATATTGTGTTTGGTGAAGAGTTTAGTGGAGTTAGCAGTCACTAAAATTTCATTGCCAGGCAAAATCTTGACTGTAAAGGACAAAAGTTTGCATTGTGAGGAGAGCTGAAATTGTTTGGAGATTATCATATATGGTAGGCTTTTATTCTTTTGATGAGAAGGAATATCTACTGGTCCAGGTCATGACTTTCATGAACTGGGTTTTCGGGTACTTCCAGAAATATCTTAACCTCTAGATAGAGGGAATGCTCATTAATTTCAAAGCTACCCTGATGTAAACTTCTCAAAATTTGAGGTTAGAGAAAGGAAGCCAAAAAATTTAAGTATAAGATTCAGCTTTCAATAATTATGTTATGCTTAATTAACTTGGTTGTGTTTTTAATAAATAAAATAAAATGTAACTGCAATATATATCAACAAATAGGTTATTGACTGCTTTTTTCACTTCGGAGTATTTTTTGCTACATATATATGGCACATATTTCAAGTAAAAGCTCAGTAGATTCCATTGATTATTGTATTAAAATAAAAAAAATGCAAACCTAAATGATACTTTGGTCAAATTACCACTCTCTAAAAGTCCGAAAACAAATAAACTTTCTACTATTCAGGGCTGGACAGCCTCAGGCCGGATTCTGTACTGATAAATTTCTACAAATGTCTGTGTAGAGTAAAGGCTGCAGATACTGGAAACTACTACAAGGTGTACTCATGAACTCATTTTTATCTAATTTACCTTTATTGTTTGTATTCATGTTATGCTTTCTTTTTGTTACATGAAATTTTTTTCCATTTATGTGTACAGGCTCTGCTTAAACAGTTACAGTCAATTTTTAGTTAGAATTTTTACTTAGTAGTTTACAGAAACAAAGATGGGCAAAGAATAAAAACAAAGGTATTAATTCTTTATTTGCTATAGCAAGGCTGTTATGGCTTGTATCTGGGTGTTCCCCCAACGCCTTATCCAGATACAAACCATAACAGCCTCTCTCACATTCGACCTTTGCATCTCCTGTCTTTTTCTTATAAAATAATCTTTACTTCTCTTGTATATTGATCCATCCATATATAGTTACTTACTGCAATATTAAATGAAATGTAATTTAGAAAACATATAAATGATTATCAACATGAAAATGCATTTATAAAATATATTTATGCATCATATAATAATGTATTAACATATACTATATACAAATACATGTGAATATTAATATGCATGTGTGACTATCTGGAAGTACCCTATTGCACTGGTCATCTTTTCAGTTGCTGGGATAACATGTCAGACATATACAACTGTATCAAAGTTCTCTAGAATTAATCAATAGAAAATGCATGTGCAATAATGCAAGGGAATTTAATAAGCCTATAAGAGCAGAGGCAAATGAATCCGCAATGGCTGCTGCATGCTGGCAAGCAAGAGGACCCAGTTTCAGTCAAAGGTTGAAGGCTTTAAGGCACCAGTGAGCTATTGGAGTCACCAGTACAAGTCTGCACTGGGAGGCCAAGGACACTGGAGACTGAAGTCTGCAGGCAATGATGAAGACCGAAGCACTTCAAAAGGCAACACTTCCTTTTTTCCCTTTTTATTCTCTCCAGGATACAAGTCTACTGGTCCATGCCATCTGCATCTAAGGTGGGCCTTCTTCAGTTTGCTTTCTTACCTGTCTGACATCCACAGATGCACCCAGAACTTTCTTAATATGCTAGACAGGTTTCACTCAAGTTGACATATCATAACTCACAATCACAAAAATTTCTGGGAAGAAACGGTTTTTTGGAATGTGTTTCAGAGGTTTAAGTCCATGACAAGCTGTCTCCAAAGTAGAAAAGTCATGCACAGTCATACGACGTAGAAAAGTCATTGATGGGACAGAGCTGTTCTTTTCAGGGTTGCCACAAAACAAAGCACAACAGAAGAGGGCCAAAGTCTTGTCACCTGTCACCTACTTCTATAACTGAGCTGAACATATTCAGCTAAGATATCAATAGATTTATCCACCCAGGGATGAGATCTACCGCGATTCAGTCACATTTGAGTTATCTCTTAATCTGGTTGAGTTGAAAATTAAGTAATGGAATTTATCCAAAATTCTAAGTAATTGTAGCAGAAAGGAAGTTGAAAGTAATGAATTTAGGAAAAAGCGTTGTAAGAGTTATCAATAGGTAATAATCTATGATTGTGACGTTTTACATTGTTCACTTTTACATAACTGAATAGTATGAATTAAAATATTTCAGAGGAAAAGAAAAAATCCTAGGAAAGCTTTCAAATTTCTCTAAATTTAATGTGTCAACCATATAAATTAAGAAATTTGGGCTGGGGATTTGGCTCAGTGGCATAAGTTCCTGCATGACAAAAGTGAGCTCATGAGTTTGATCCTTGGTACTGCCCCCCCCAAAAGACAGAAATTAGTTTGATGAGCACAACTGTTCAACAGATAGCATTACTTTATTGATGAACAAATGATGTTTCTTTTTAATATTAGTTTCAGAAGAAAAAAAGAATCCAACGTATATTTGTCTCAATAAATTACATAATATCCAAAGGTAGGAACTGTATACTCCATCAAACTTGGGGCAAAAAAGAGCTGTGTCAGTTGACTTTAATAAAAAAAAAAAAGAAAGACACAAAACCTACCTTTTATTTTCTAGTCACTCTAATGGCACCATCATTTTGTTTTAGCAACTCTCCCAGCTATAGATGTTAAGACTTGAAATGAGAGCTCGCCACGGTACTCACATTCTGCACGCTAGTGTCTCACCTGCTTAATTCATTCGAGGCCTCTGCCTGGTGTTTGCAGTTAATTGGATTCAGAACACCTGGTCCAGAGTTTTGGCATGAAGAGGTGAAGTCCTAAAGAAAGCCAAGCAGTGTGATGGCTTAGTTTACTCTGTCTGTTTTCACTCGTCAAATTAAAGCCTATGAGCGACTTAATAGCTGTAAGTGACTTTAGTCACATTAGACTTAAACTAGATTTCACTGTGTGAATAATATCGCAATTTTTTACTTTTGAAAATATTTTCTAAACCTAAAATTAAAGATAAGAGTATCAATTAAAAGTAAAAAAAATGACTTAACTAGAGATGCACAAGCACCACATAGCATGTATGTAATATGAAGACAAAGACACTGTGAACATGTTTTTAACAAATGATATAAACTTAGGTTTGATATCAGTAACATAGATGGTTTTTATAGAGGCTGAATGAAAAATATTAAATCTCAATTACAGAAATGACAGAATTTTGAGAAGGAAAATAAAAATATGATCTAATTAGCATTTTTAAAAAGCATATTAAATAAACTACAAATTGCCAACCATTAGTATACAAATTAAACAAGATTGTAACTTGACAATACTGAGCTCAAGTTAAGCTGGGAGAAGGAGAGTGGGGACGCGGTGCTCTGTGTCTTAGCAGACAAAAAGCAATGGACTGTAAGACTCTGAACGATCTGTTTTTGTTGATTCTTCATTACTACGATATTTTAAAACGTGTCCTGGACGTCTGTGCATCATTTACTCTAGAGCTTTCTAACAGGCCTTCTATCTGAGCAGCTGAGAAGGAAGATCGAGGTGGTTACTGCTGCTGTGTCTTCTACTTAGATTTCCTTTCCTTGTGGATTGTTCACTGTAATTCACTCACACAGGACCTTTTTTAGAAGTAGTTCCTTAGAAATGTAATATAAAGAAGTCACTGTGTATCAATGCCACTTCCAGTACGTGACATATATTATTCTTCATTTCCATCTCTCTATCTTAATATCCAGGGCAGTAATTGCTTCTGTGTGTTTATATTGGTACAGAGTCTTCCAACAATCCCTGACATATAACAGTTATTTAACAAATAGATATTGGATGAATTAATGGACAGTTAAACCCCTGCCTAACATAATAACCATGGGAAATATTGATGTGACCTAGTGCCCTCATTAATATGAGAATTTTAATACATTTTTTAAAGATACATAAACACTACACACAGTGAAGTATGTTAATGGCTTGGAAAACTATGTAATTGCACCATTTTATTTATAGTATTCTCAGAGTATAACCAAAACCACAAAAGTGCACAGGAATATAAATCGGGATTCAGTCCTTAGAAAGTACATCTTAGAAAGTTCATCTGGAAGAAGTGAGTGCCAATCCTTCCTTTAATCTTTTCTAAGAAAGGACTGTATTTTAAAACTAATTGCTAATAAAACATTTATTCACTAGTCTGAAAGTAAATAAGACTTCTTACTTTGCTTCTTTTATATAAAATGTAATATAAAATCTCTTAAGTTCCCCAGAAACTTCAACTTTCTATGGATTTTGTAATTATTTTATGATCATAGTTAATGTTAATGTTTCATTACGTACCTCATAAATTTGTTCTTTCATTTTAAGAAAAACCATGTTCTCAAATATGGACAGAACAGCCCGATTCTATCATCCAGTTAGAAATAATAACTCAGACATGTCAAAATTTATTACAAAAATTTAATGAACATTGTAGCTTCTTACACAGTATCTTCATGTATTTTCAGTACAAATCTAATTCACAAGATAACTTACTAGAAATCCATCTAAAACATCTCTGTCCAGAGACACATATTGAATATTGATTTACATATGTATTCAAAGTTAAAAAGTATATGTGTTGTAGAAAAAAGTGTGAAGGTTTCTGTAAAAAATAATGATAGAATTTGTACATTACGTAGTACTCCTACTTTTGGTTATATACCTGGAGTTACTGACATCAGAATTTCAGAGATACCTACTTTCTCATGTTCACGGCAATGTTCTGCACAGTGACCCGAATGTTCATGGCATTCATTTGAGGAACGATGCCTGGGTAGAAAAAATGCTGCATACAGAAACATGACAAAAGTGTAGCCCCCCATCCATCGGAGGAAATCCTGGCATTGGCTACAGTATGGGTGGAACTGTAAGACACCTCACTAAAGGAAGTAAGTCTGTCACACACTGAGCGATTCCGTCTATGTGCTGTATCTAAACATTGTCAGATTTATGCAGTAGAAAAATACGGAGGTAAATAGGGAAGACTTTTTCAGATGGGGAGGGGATAGAGAGATGGAAGGAGGGGAGTGGAAAGTAGTGACAAATGAATTGAGACCTGCTATGTACATGTGCCGGCTCCCAGCAATGAACCGTCAACATGTAATGCAAATTGGGCACCAGTAAAAAAAATAAATAAATAAATAAAAACTGAAAACAATGAAACAAACTAAACAAAAAGGGAAGTGATGCAGATGTACAAGATGAGTAAATTCTACGGATCGCATCTACTGAGTGAGAGTACGTGCAGTAGACTAAATAAGCCCGTAATAAAACACACACACACACACACACACACACACACACACACACAGAGGAAAGACCCCGGGGAGGAGATGCGGATGTTTATTGCCTTGACTGTGGCGGTATGAGGATTAAATGATTATGTCCAAACTCATCAAGTTCTATGCATTATCTTGCAATTTGTTGGATATTTAACCATGCCTCAATAAAGCTGTAAGAAGCATAATTAAAGCAATACCCAATTTAATTTCATCATTGTGCTGGGTCTTAATTTATGGCTGGAGAGGTACGGATATGCTTCTCGAGCGACTTTGGAAGGTTTCCGGTTTTCTCTGGTCCTCAGAGTGACGCAGCGGCGCTTTGGCTCCTAACTCCGGATCCAGACTGCCTGGACGTGGCCAGGGGCAGCTCCGGTCAGCCGCTCCTGCTGTCAGCATTGTCTTTTTTCCCCAAGGGAACAGACACATTTCTTGGGCACCAGCAGTATTCATTCCTCCGTGTTTGTTTATTTTCCCCTTAAAGTTTTAGTTTTTTAAGTTAAAATCAATCTTGGCAGGGTAAATAATGTGATACCCATGGTGTTTTGTTGAATCTACGTAATGCAAACTTACAAGCATGAACATAGTGATTATGGCCCAGAGATTTATGACTTTTAAAATTGTAACATATGAGTGAATATCTGGAAAAAAAAGAGTAAAGATTTGAGATCAACGTCTGACACATAATACTGCATATCATTTTAAAATCTTGGGCAGTACTACAAATAGGACCCACGACTTTCATACTAAAGCACTACCTTGAATATGTTATTTTACATTATTTTTTGATATTTGGTGACAAGTTCTTGCTAAGTTGTCCAGACTGTGCTCAAATTTGGGATCCTCCTGTCTCAGCCTCTCACAGTGCTGGGTTACGCTTTGTTATCTTTGGTTTATGGCTTCTTGTCATTGCTCATGTTTAAATCAATCCTTTTGCATCATTGCTTATTCTCCCAGTTTTTTCCCCCGGCTTACTTGCTCCTTTCCAAGGTAGCTGGTAGAGCAATAGTACTTATTTGATATCTAGTACAGAAATGATATTTAACTGCTACTGGGGATGGTGAGGCTCCGGGGTGCCTGCTGGTCCTGTGAACTAGGATTCTCAGCAAGCTCGCCGAGCCTTCTCCTCTCCTCTTGGGCTGAGTTGACCTGCTCGCGTTTCTCCACGTCACGTCCACTGCTTGACCCTCACGTGGCTCGGCCGCCCCACATCCTTTGTCATCCTTGTTACAGCTCAGGGTTCGTCATCTGTGCTCTGCTATGGATGGAAACAATATTGCTTGGATTTCATATTTCTTAACCTACACAGGCAACAGGTTTTGCCCCATGTTTAAGGGGACCTGTGCAGGAAGATTGGAAAATAAACCTCCCTTTGTTCTACTTCCCGTCCCGTTCCTATAACTCACGGGTGCAGAAGGGCAGTTTCTCTTCTGCCTAACTTCTTGGATCCTAAGCACATCAGAAAGATGTGGAGTTCTAACAACTTGCAAGGAAAAAGAAATTTTATGCTAACAAGATACAAGGGAACAGACAGTACCATAGCAAATTCCTGGTGCACATGGTTGAATCACATAGGCAGAACTATTGTTTGTTCCTCACTTACCCAGTTAAAGCTGATTTAACCCTTCTTTCTGCATGTTAATTGAAATAATCACACCTGTGCCTATGTAGGTTGTCCCTCAATTAATTGATTTAGTTGACTGAACAAAGCTGAATGAAAAGATGCGTATGTTAATTGGACTACAGCAATAGAATATCAATGTAAATATCAGTCCCCTACATTGCAATCAAACCTTTCTTGTTCTCAGTGACTTTCCTACATGCCTCTTGAAATTAAAGATGTTCTTAAGCTTTTTGCCAGGCAAGAAAACTCACATTTCTTTCTCTGTACTAAAATGTTTTGCTCACTAGGTTGTAATTTCCTTAACTTTGAATTACACAGACACCTCTTTCTTACACAGACACCGACACATAGCACCAGTTCTAAAAAGTGTCAAATGAATGTACATTGAATGAATTGGTGGTGTAACATACCTGAATTTAGTAAAATTTCTACTCCCAACAATTAATTGTTGAGTGACTGAGTTTTGATAATATATTTTAAAAGAACTATCTTTGCTATAGATGATGATAGACAGACAGACAGATAGGTAGATAGATATAGATGAGTGCATGCAATACAAACATAGAAATTTGGAATTGATACTACTCCCATAGTTGCCTGGAAGTAAGTGTGAAAATACGTCCTTTCTTTTCTTATAATAATATGTTAGAGATTTAGTCCCAGGAACATAAAACATCAGGCTTCTAGCCACTTTTCTTGGGACTTTGCCTATTGCAAAGCAGTTCTCACTGCCCCTGCCACCGACACACAGTTCTGTTTGTTATAAGATTTACTTCCTCTCATTTGACAATTATGAGTAACCTTTGAAGGGAAAAGAAAACACTCACAGGTCGATTAAATTATGTGTACTATTTCAGAAATAGCTCCTAAAGTTAAAGAACAAGTAAATATCATGTAGGTCTGTAGATTTAGACTTCTGTGGTGAAAATGATGTAAGGGGTTGCTCCTCTTTTCATGTCACAGATTATTTTATAAGGCATTTTTTGAGGGGAATAGGAGAATTTATGGTCTTTAATTCCCCAAGTTTTTAGATGGTTGAGAATTCACTGAGCCTCAACCAGCATTTTTATTTCTTACAGCAGTAGTTCAAATTTTTTTTGAATTGATCGAATTGCTTTGAAAAAAGACGACCATCCTCCTGGTGTGACTAAAGCTAATAGTGATGCTTTAGGTCACTGGAAAATTGAAAAATGCAAGTCAAAAAAAGAATACAATGGCAAAAAGACAGCTCTTGCCTATTCAGGACATTTTACTGAAGCTGAAAAGGACATTAAAGGAAAGCATATTCCATTGCTATTTTAAAATATATTCAGTATTGTATGATGCAAAATGAAATAATAAAACAAATTTCCAAACTAAGAGAAGAATAGAGACATTTAACAGATAAGGCAGAGAAAAATATCTGATATGTCAGAAACACAAATAGTTCTATAAAATTGACAGAGTATCAAAATAAAGACCCATAATAAAAGTTTATCCATCAAATATATTATGTAGAGAGAAATCTAGTCCACCGACTCTCCAATTTTGTCCTTTATCAGGCTTATCCTTAGGCTTACTGGGGTACAATACAGAATATCTTTCTCAGGAGCGGCTGCACAGCCCAGAGTCAGGAATACAAAGAAGTAAGTCAGAAGCTGTAAAAATTTTGTATTAGTACAAAGAGAGAGAGAAAGAGAGATGTCAGTTATTTCAATGTAGAGAGTAAAAGTGACTTTAATCCTGACAGAAGACATATTTAGATGACTGAAATCATCAATTCAAATCATCTGTTTTGAAACCAGTTTTCTTATAAATTTTGTCAGTATACCCAGAGCCTAAGGAAAACAAAACAACAAAACACTCAAGAACGTAGCCAGTCAGCCAATGTATTGTGATTTAGAAACAAAAATGACTTCTCCTCAAAGGTATATTGACATATACACAGACACATGCACAGAAGTGCAGTTTATGTATCAGCCTGTAATATATTTTCTTGAGCAGCTGATTCTCTTTTGTTTCAATGGTTATGTGCGGTAATCATGGACACCAATGGAAAGGGATTCATAATGGTGTAGGGGAAGAAGGGATGAGAAAAGCCATGAAGATGTGTTATGTGTGTATCCCAATTCCCCGCAAGGAATGTAAATGCCGTGTACCACAAACGTGCTAATAAACAAAAATTAAAATTCCATTTTGTCACTAGATGGTGACAATTCAAAATACCAAGTACGGCAGGCAGTTAATTCAAAGGCAAAGAACACTTCTTGTAGATTCCTCTGAGTATTTGAACCTGTGTTTATCATTGATAAAATACACTGACCATTTTATTTCTCAGGACACCAGTAATGTGTGTTGACAAAAATGACTTTATGTGCAGGTCCCTAAGATTTGTCAAGTGGGAATCTGTGTACATGTTGGACAAAGAGAAAATGAAAAAAAGACACTAATGAAATGAAGGGTGGGGAAAGACAATTTCTAATGTCTATGTGTCCTTTGAAGGAGTTTATTTTGTTAATTTTTAAACAAAATATATTTTATGTATTCTATAAAATCATAAAAATTATGCATATTAATTGAAGAACTTGATATCTAAGTACATGTATAAATTTGTAATATTAAAATATGTTAAAATATTTCCTTAAATATTTATCATTTCCTTATGGTAAAAGCTTTTCAAGTCTTTTCATCTAGCTCTTTGGATGCTCTGTATTTAATTGTTAACTGTAGTAACTGTACTATAAAATAGCACACCAGGACTTTTTATTCCTGTCTCCCTGTAACTTAGTAACCATGACTTTACCTCTTCCTTTAGCCACTGACTCTTCTTTCTTCGTCTCTGGAACACAATTTAGCTTTCAATTTCTACGAGGTTACTTTTTTCAGCTCCTACATCTAAGTGAGATTGTGTAATACTGTTGCCTGTGTTTGATTTATTTCACTTAACAAAACGATCATAGTTCAGTCTGTGATGAATTTCATTCTGTTTTATAGCTGAAGAGTATTTTGTTGACTACTGGACATGTATCATGTTTTCTTTGTCGATTTATTAGTTGGTAGACACTTTGCTTCCAGTTCGTGGCTGTCTTAAATAGTGCTACCATAAACATGAGGGTGCAGATTTTTCTCTGACAGATTGATTTTATTTTGAAGTTGTGAAGCTGCTGAGACAGAGATAGTTCTATTTTTAATTACTGCAGCAGGCAGCATACTGTTTTCCATGATGACTGTGCTGATATGCGTCTCCACTAACACTGCCCAAAGGATCTGTCTTTTCCAATCATCAACAGCACTTAATGTGTTTATTATTTTTAATAGACAATTTTACCAGGGCAAGGTGAATCTACTGGATTTGATTCCTATTTTCCTAATGATTGCTGATGTTGAACATTTTTCCACGTATCTGTTAGTTATTTGTGTATATTCTTCTGAGAAATGTCTACTAAGGCAAACCAAGATTTTGGCCAAGGTTTACTCAGAGTCATTTTGTTTTTCTACCTTTAAGTTTCTGATTTCTTTATTTTCTCATCAATTCCTTGACACATATAGATTGCAAATATTTTCTGCTGTTCTATAGATTACCTCTTTGCTTTACTGACTGTTTTATAAGGTTTTTGTTTAATGTAATCTTACTTATTTACTTATTGTTTTTACTTCCTATGGTTTTGTGATATTGTCCAAAAATATCCTGCCAAATCCATTATCTGGAAACATTTCCCTTCTGGGTTTTAGTAATTTTTTAGTTTCAAATTTTACATTTAAGTCTTAAATCAGTTTTAGTTGATGTTTTTAAGAGGAAAATAGACACAGAAAAGTAAAAGAAGAAGCAAACAAGACATATAACAACAACAAACCCAAAACAATAACAATACAGTCTTTCAAAACAAGATGATAGGAATTTAACAATGGTTGTTATATTGCATATTGGTAGCTTTAAAGCTACCAATTGGTATTGGTACCAAAATTGCATATTGTAGCTTCAAAGTGTCACTTCAGATATAGAAATGCAAAATTGATCTCTCATATGAGTTAACTCTTCTTTTCCAGGAACAAATAGAATTAGCAGTATAGTCATTTTTGCTATCTTATGTATATACATATATATATGTATATAAATTTATATCTTTTTCCTTTTCCCTTCTTCCTGTTCCCTATCATAGTTACTTTTCTCCTTTGAGCAGTTTCTTACCCTTACTCAATATTTATTGTAGATTTTGGATCTTATTTACTGTTTCAGTTTCTTACACTAGGGAGACAATGTGGTATTTACACATGAGAGTTTGATTTATTTCACTTACGAGTATGGTCTCAACTCTCATCCATGTACCTATAAAAGCATGGATGCAATCTTTCTTTATAGCTGAGTAGTACTCCATTGTATACAAATACCACATCTTTTTTTACACAATCTTCATTTGAAGGGCATTTTGGTTGTTTCCAAGATTTGGCTGTTGCAAATTGTGCTGCTATAAACATGGGTGCACATATATCACTGTGGTATGATGCTTCCATATTTTCTGGGAAAATTTCTGGAAAGAGGATAGCTGGATCACATGAGACCTGTAATCCTAGCTTTTTGAGGAATCTCCACACTGATTTTCACAAAGGTTGCACCAGTTTACACTCCCACCAACAGTGGATAAGAGTTCCTTTTTCCCCACAGAGCCTCCGGCATTTGTTATTGTTTGATTTCTTGATCTTGGCCATTCTTTCTGGATACTTTCCAGAATCAACAACAATGGAGATCTCATCTTATTAAAAAGGTTTTGCATATCAAAAGAAATCTCAAGTGGAATGGAAAGGAAATGCATGAACTGGGAGAATATCTTAGTCAACTGTCCCTCAGACAAAGGACTTCTATCTAGAACATATAAAGAATTATTAAAAATCAGGCCTCTAAAATTCAAAGACTAAATCCAAAAGTGGGCATCTGATATGATTCCCATCTCTCAGATGAAGAAATGCAAGTGGAAAATAAATATATGAAAAAGTATTCAACACCATTGGTCATTAGAGACATGCAAGGTAAAACAATACTGAGGTTGCCTCTCACTTGATTGATTTTTGTAAGCGATAGTTGTACAT
Source organism: Dolichotis patagonum (assembly GCA_004027295.1). NCBI lineage: Eukaryota > Metazoa > Chordata > Mammalia > Rodentia > Caviidae > Dolichotis > Dolichotis patagonum. Next base: position 16,987 of record PVJX010012288.1, read on the forward strand.
GTGCTGCCTGGGCCAGGCCCAGGCTCTGCACACCCATCGCTCTTGATTCTCAAGATTGATCTGGCTAAGTGTCTCCAACAGTACATGTGCCGCACCCCAAATTAGACTGTCTTGAATTCCCTTCTGTAAGATGGATGAGTCAGCTGCCTCTAATCTCAGTCTCAAAGTCTCTGGATATGAGCAAGATGCCAACAAACTTTCTGCAAAGTAATAAAGCACATTATCTGGAGCCCAACTGCCAATGCTGTCCGTCCCAGCAGACACCACCTGAGTCTGGTCTTTGCCACAAACATTACTGTCAGCATTCTGGTCTTCTGAGGTCTGAATAGCCATAAAGTACAGCCTAAGCCATTCCAGCTTCCCTTTTTCAACAGGTGTCTCCAAACCTTTCCAAACTCTTCCCACAATCCTGCTCCAAAGGCTCCTAAACCACCTGGCTTGGTCCAGTCATAGAAACGACCCCAATCTTGGTAACAAATTCCATCTCAGTTTCTTTTTTCCCACTACGAGAAAATACCTCACACTCAAAGTTGAAGTGGGATAGGTTTGTTTAGCTTACTGTTTGTAGAGGTTTCTGACTTAATTGGCTGGCTACAAAGTAGAAGATGGCAGAAGAGAAACAGTTCATGGTAAGCAAAAAACAGCTAACAACAAGGCACAGCCACAACTCTTTGTATCCCTCATATCTTATCTGGGGTACTTGGAACATATAGCGCACACACCCTTAATCCTAGTGCCCTTGATCCTACAGTACACCATGAATCGACCCTGGGGTAGCACATTCTAGATCCAGCCACCTCTGAAATGCCCCACCTTGACCATATCAGACAGTGTACCTCCAAAATGCAAATTTAAAAAGCTTTCCTAACCATTGTCCTTATATGTCTCAGCTGAAAAACTATTCATAGATCTGTTCAATAAAATAATTGTATTAACATTGAAAAATTAGGCTGTGCAATGTAGCATTTAAATTGTTTTATATATATCTTAATTCTTATGCAAAAAAATTCTTATAAGAAACATAATTACTTCATAAATTCATAGCTGCAGAAACTAAGAATAAAACATTTCCAATCCTAAGTGTAATGAAGAGAATAGTGTATAAGATCAAATTGGGTAATATTATTTAGAAGGTCTTTTTTCATTTTAATGGCCATAATTCATTCCTATTTGTTTTTCAAGTTTTAGCTAATGACTTACCTATGTCAAGACTCTCGTAGTATTCTCAACACAGGGTTGACCCTCAGAATTGTGTACTTCAAAATTCACAGCATTTGCTAAAGTGCTTTGATATCTATGGATTTATAGTTGGTTACTTTTCTCTCTAAATGAGGGATTTCTTTATGAGTCCATCTCCAGTGGTAAATTAGAGTGACTGGAACATGGTGGTAAAAGAAACATTTGCGAAGCAGTAGTGCATCTCTCAAGGCTACTGCTGGCCTTTTTATGATGAACTAAGAAATTTTGTCCATTATAATATTTTGTCATTAAAAAGTAAGTTGTCAAAAAACAGTATTTTATGAAAACTTGGTCACTGTCATGTGGGAGGAATGAGGAAACAGTGTTCTAACATAAAATGGCTGCAAATATTTTTGTGCAGAATGAAGGCAGATAACTTCCAATCATAGACCTGAGTTTAACACATGGACATAACCTAGTATTATCTTCTGGTCTGCTCTTTGGCTCTGGTCATTATCTGGCTAGATTTCTGTATTTGAAGCCAGAAACTCTTCTTTTGCAATAATTTTCTTTCTCCTTTTGCCTACTGCAAATTATTTACCTTGAAGCAAACTCTCAGAATATGCTTATCTTTTCACAGCATCTGGCAAGGGAACGGCACGGTGGCATTCCTGTGCTTTAAATACTCCAGGGTAAAATTAGTATTTCTGAAGATTTAATCTTTTGTACTATACAGGGATTATATATGCATATTTATAAACATAGAAAAACATAAATGCACTTTAAAACTTTGTGTATAATTAATATATTCTGTGTTTATAAAATATACTTTCTAAGACTCATAACTTCAGCTATAAAGAAATAATAATAGATAAAATAAAAGGTGCAAAACTTATTACTGATTTGTTAATCAAAAGACCATCTTGTTCTGTTCATGATATTGTTACAAGATCAACAGATTTTGTGACAAAAATCAAGGACAGAAAAATTATTATCAAGTAAAAGAAGAATAAGTATCATGCTTGCTTTCATGTGAAAGTTTTTACTATAAATAAATGACAAATGTTTGAGAAAATAAACATATTTAACACACTTTAAACATTATCTAATGTGTATATATATTAAAATATTACATGATACTCCATTAATATGTATCATTCATAAAGTAAAAATGAATAAATATAAATTCAAATAGCACTATCACGCGACTAAACTTTAGCTAAAAAGAAATGTCACACTTGTTAAAATTAATGACAATATCTAGAACACACAAATAGTTTATAGGAGGACAGAAAACTGTAAATTTATGTAGTGAAGGTATGTCTGCTAAAAATTTTGAAATTTTAGGGTGCATTTGGAGACAATCAGTAAACAAACCGTGATTAATTATTTTGATTTTAAGGAGGGCCCAGGAGTGGATGCTATGAAGCATCCCTAAGGGTATGATTTGCTGTTATGAACAGTAGTAAAAACCATAGGGACCAAAGATAACTCACAGATTTTGTTGTGATAGAGATTAAAATAATTTCTGTCCAGTTTACTTTTCCCTGTGCCAACACATGATTCCAGTTGGAATAATAATAAATGTTTTATTTATGTTTTCAAAATTACTTTTTAATGGACCTACAAAATTTGTGTGTATGATGTTTTGAAGTATATACACATTGCAGAATGGTTAAATCTAGAAAACACACAGGGTTTGGTTTTGTATTTTACCATTTTTAGTGGTGAAAATAATATTCACTCTCTGAATTACAAAGTAATATATAATCACTAAGTATAGTCATCATGTTGTACAATAGATTTCTTTAGTCTATTCCTTCTATTAAAATACAATCATGTATCATTTACCAATATGTCCCAAAGTCCCCCACAAGGCACTATGTATAGATTACATTTTCTTTATCCACTCTTCAATTGCTAGACAGAACCTTCCTTATACTGATCATTGAAAATCTTTCTGCCCGTACAAACTTATATTGATTATTTTCCATTTGTTATATGCACAGTCATTAGATTACTGCATCATATGATTGTTCTGGTTTTAGTTTTTTGAGAATCCCCATACATTTCTCTATAATGACTTTATTAATTTCTATTTACCCTAACAGGGTTCCTTTTTCTCTGAAAATTTGTTATTTTTGTTGTTTCCATGATGGTCATTATAATAGAACTACTGTAACATCTAACTGCAGTTTTGATTTGCAATTCCCTATGGATTCATGATGTTGAGTAGTTTTTTTCATACACTTCTTGATCATTTGATTGTCATCTGTTCTGAAATCTCCAATTAGATCTTTTAACAATTTTGAAAACCAGTTATTTGATTTTTGCTACCAATTTGCTTGAGTTCTCGTATATTTTGTATGTTTGCCCTTTATCAGATGTATATTCTGCAAATATTTCTTTCATTGTCCCCACTGAAGATTTTCTATACACTGTGTTGGTTATTCCCTTTGTTGTATTAGTTTGGTGTTATATACTTTGTTTAGTTTCACTTTTGTTCTCTGTCCTTTAGAAGTGATATCAAAAATTTTCCCAGATCAATGTCAGAGACTTTATTCTACTAGTTGCATGGCTCGTATCTTGCATTTCAGTCTTTAATCCACTTTGAGTTGATATTTGTATAGTGGAAGAAGAGGATGTAATTCGCTTCTTCTGCATGTGAATCTCCAGTTTTCCCATCACTGTTTATTTAAGTGATTATCATTTCCAAATTGTGTGTTCTTGAAACCTTTTTAGGTAATTAAAGTGGCTACAAAGTGTAGGCTTCTTTGGGGCTATTGATTGTGTTCCAATGGTTTATACTTCCATTTTTATTTCAGTACTGTTTTTTGGTTTCTATAGCCTTGAATATATATATATAATTTTTATATATATTTAATTATATATTAAGTATATATTTAAATATATAATATATAATTTTATAGATAATTATATATAATAATATAAATATATTAAATATATTAAATTATATATTAAATATATATTTAAGCATATTTGATATATATATATATTAAGCAGTGAAATATACCCAAATTTATTCCTTTTATTCAAGATTTCTTGAGTGATTCATAATCTTCCATGGGTACATAATAATCCTGAGATTCTTTTTCTACTTATATGGAGATACCTTTGTTGTTTTGACAGGGATTGCATTGAATTGGTGGAGTGCTGTACGTAGTATGGACATTTTACAATATTAATTATCTATACCATGAACATGGGGTATCTTCCAATTTATTTATTTATAACTTATTTTTTGGCTTTTAATTAATATTACATAGTTTTCATTGTAGACATTTCAAATACCTGCTTAAATTAATTTCTAAAATAATCATAACTATTCTATGTGAGATTCCTCATTGCTTTATTTCCATTTCATGTGTTTTGCTATTAGCATATAGAGACAGTCTTGATTTTTGTAAGTTGATTTCAAATTCTGCAGTGTTTTGGAATTATTCCGTTATTTCTACACCTTTGCGTGGAGTCTGTCTAGACTCTTTTATGATAAGATCATCCCCTCCACAGATTTCTGTCATCTTTCCATCATGGTAATAATGCTTATGACAGTCTACTTATGAGGAGATAAGCTGCTCTTTGCCTCACAGTTTTGAAAGCTTCAGCTTGCTGGGGAATTTAGTGTAGTGGCACAGCTCTTGCCTGGCAAGAGCAAGGTCCTAAGTTCGATTTCCCATAGCAAAAAAGAGAAAAAATGTAAAGTGAGGAAAAGTTTCCGTTCATGTTGGCACTTTTGAGTGTGTAGTGAAGCAATAAATCATGACGAAAAGTGTGTGAAAAGAAAGGCATTTACTTGATGCCAAGGTATTGAGAGAAACTGATTAGTCTCTATTAATCTCTTCAAGGATGCATTCCCCAAACCGGAAGACCTTTCACTGGGCCCTAACCCTCAGTATTTCTGTCACTTCCTAATAGCACTAAACTGGGGACTAAGAATTGAACGCATGGAGTTTAGAGTACATTTTAGATTAAAAAAAAATACAGCATTCTGCCCCTCACCTCTGAAAGCTCGGGTCCACCTCACAAAGCAAAGCACATGTAGCCCATCTTGAAGAATCCTCCAAGTTTTATCTGTTACAGAATTGCTCAAAAGTCCCTGTGCAAGATGTTGCCTGCAGCTCAAAGCACAATCAACTCTGAGGCTCTTTAAACTCAAGAAGAAAATCACCAACTTCCAGTGCACAGGATAAACACTTTAAAATGTGTAGAATAAGGCATAAAAGGATGAATTGTCCTGCAGTAAGCCTGAAGCCCAGTGAAACAAATGGCAAACTTGGAGCTCCATGGTCAGCATACGTGGCATACTATAGCAGCAGGAGGACTCTGAGAGGACAGGAAGTCCAGTACCTGTGGCCTTGCTAGCTGAAGTCCACACACGATCCACATTTGGGCAGGTTGGGTATGGCAGTTTAAGCTTCCCCTCATAGTTCCTTGTACTGTCTCGCCAAAGCCTTCTTGCAAGGACTTCACAGATGTGTTTCTTGCCATGTGCCAGGCCTTCGAAACCCAGTGGAAACTGAAATACCTCCTTAATGCTTGCGTTTTGCACGGCAGTGAAACAGGCCTCATATGTACAATGCCAAAGTCCAGTACTGGCATTTGCTGCCCCCACATCGGTGCAAACATGGTTTTGGTGTCTTCTAAGTACAAAACTGACTGAGGAAGCCCTGAGATTTCAGTGTATCAAAAACCCTCTCTCAAAAGACTGTCATGGAAAGTCTGCGGAACAAATTTGTACTTGTACACCTTTAATTCCACGCAGTGTGTGATGTCTATTCCTGTGATGACCTTGATACATATTGTCTACGAGCCCCTTATAAAGTTCTTGACTTCTATTCAATGGCATTAACAGTGACAACAGCAGTGTCCCTGGCACAAAATTTACCCTTGCTCCTTTCCTAGCCAAGCAGCAGATTTTCAAGGTTTTCACTCTGCTTCTTTGGGCTCCCGATTCTCACTCTAACCTGTGAGAGCACCCAGTAACACTCCTGCATCTGCTTAAAGGTGGTGTTGCCTTAAAGTGTCCCCAGCAGATAACCCAGTCTGTCACCTTTAAGCTCAGCCTTGCACAAAGGGTCAGGCAAGATTATAACGCATTGAAGTTTTACAATAATGCAACAAGAGTAGCTTTTCACTTGCAACTGAAATCTCATCAGCACGACATTGGATGTGTACCTTTCCAACAGCACGCTTGCCTTGCAAGGCCCTTTCAGAGTCATCTGCTAAGTTCTGCTTAGAGCATTCTAGACCCTCCAAACTTATTCTTTTTTAAAAAGGCATCTAATTTGTTTCTGATTTTGACAGTCTCACACAGCGAAGAGATTGCCTTGAATCTCAGAGAAAGTTTTTCACTCAGACTTTTCAGTCATGCTGGGATTAAGATTTTGGTGACCCTTCAAGATGCCATAATTATACTTTGCATAATAAGATGGACATGAGCCTTTAGATGTCCCACAAAACTCTAATGTGTTCAGAGGTGTGGATTTTGAAAGGTGGTTGGATTGACCAAGGGGATGGTATACTCATGGGTGATGAGGTCAGTAGTTGAATGTGCTCTGAAGAGGTGGGTCTGGTTGGAGATGTGTCTCTGGGACAGGGCTCCCCCCTTCTCTTTCTGCTTTCTGGCTCCATGCATTGAGCCACTTTCTTTATTTGTGTTTTCCACCATGTTGTTTTCACCTTAAAATCAGCCGAACATGGACTGAACCCACTGGAAATATGAGCCAAATATTCCTTGGTTTCTTTAAACTTTGAACACCTTGCATTTTGACCCCATGACTAGAAGTCTTCTCCAAAGGTTCTGCCTCTTAAAGTTTCTAACACCTCTAAATAAGTCTAAGCTTGGAACTGTACCTATAACATAGGGTTCTTTGGGGAGACATTTTAGATTCAAGCTATAGCAACAGAAAAGGACAATTTATTTTCTAATTTAGATTTTTTTAATGTCTCTCTTCTCTAATTCTAATATAATAATTGAGTAGTAAAGGAGAAAGGAATGTCTGCACTATTTCAAGTCTCAGAGAAAACTATTTTAACTTTTCTTCATTTGGTTTGATATTAGCTGTTACATGGATTCTATTATGTTTAGGTATACTACTTCTATGTTTAAATTTCCACAGGATGGGATCTTGAATTTTGTCAAATGTTTTTTCCTGCATTTAAATAAGTGATCATGCCTTTGTCTCATTTAATTAATGTGTCATATTTATTAATTTATAGAGTGAACTATCTATCCTTACATGCCTATTACAAATTCTGCTTGACTATGTTGAATAATTTTTAATATATTATTGAACTAATTTACATTTTTCTTTGTGAGACTTTCTGTATTTTTGTAGATTAATCATATTTCCTGTGGTTTGCTTTTAGTACTTTTAATATGGATGTTTTTTTTCCACAAAATCGATGGTTTTTATGTGATGAGAGAAAAATGACTTTTGTATCTTGCCTAAGTACTTATTCATATCAAACCTAGTTATCTTGTTTGTATCTCATGATAAATAAATTATAATAGTATTTTGTAATAAAATGTTCTATGGGGCCGGGGATTTAGCTCAGTGGCTTAAGCGCCTGCCTGGCAAGTGCGAGGTCATAAGTTCGATCCCTGGTACCAAAAAAAAAAAAAAAAAAAAGTTCCAATAAAATGTTCTATGTAAGATGTGAGTGAACTAAATTATATCAAATAATTTAGAAAACTGCAGTCTTACATTTTAATGTAGCATTTAATATGAACTCACTTTAGTGAAAAGGGAAATTTGATTGACTATAGCTGAAAATACAGTGAAACACAATTTTAAATATGGGGCTACCTGAACATATGAATAAAGTACCCAGAAAGGTCTACCAAGGTAGTGAATAGAGATTTCTTATTAAATGGCCAAAATATTTAAAGATATAGGTTCTGTATGTATATGGTAGTATAAGGAACAAGATGGCCCAAATAATTTTAAAGACATTTTAATGAATATCATATTTATCTGAAATATGGATTTTGACACATGAAAATTGCTAAAATAAAAAAAAGTAGATAAACAGATAAACCAAGCTGTATTTGAGACTATCTTAGTAGAGGGTCAGATTAACTAACTTTAATTCTGCTGACATGATGAATGGAAGGGCTTTGAATTCCTAAGTTAACTGATGGAAAGTTCTTAGTGGCAGTAGGCAGAGGATTGATAAACAGAACATGGCCAGTATGATTAGTTACTTCTGAGTTTCTAAATGCTTCTATCTGTGATTGGACCATCTGTGTTAGATGCAGGGGTCCAGCAAAGTCAGTTTCCTTGCCATCATATAAGGTTGGGATGTAGGGTCCTGTATTCCTGTATTATTGCATTTCAAAAAGATGGTGCCAAGAGCCTTGAAAAAAAAACTATTTTCTGAAATACAAAACTAGCAAAAGCTATTAAGGAGATCTACATTCATCCAAATGAAGCATAGAAAGAATCTGTGAGTATAAATTTTCTAATGTAAAACTAAGGAAATGGAAGTCAGGGTTCTAATAGAAATCTGTCTTTTAGTCATGCTATGGGGACTGTTATCCTGGCCAGATGTTGGAAAACCAGAAAATCCTCTATTGTTCCAGTTATTTACTTGTATTTCTAAGTCTTCTAGTAGTTCACTTTAAATTTAAAAATTTAATATCTTTGGCTATACAGGTCATATGTATAGAAATATATAATTATATTCAACATCTATTATTAAAATATAAATTTGATTAACTTTATAATTTACATAGTTCCATTTATATTCCATGTTATCATTTTCATATATAACAATGGTTGTTTACCATAAAATCTGGATTCTAATGGTTAAAGTCTTAAGTACTCAAGAGTAGATAATGCTATAGTTTGCAAATGAGTTGTGTACTAGAGCTTAAATTTATGTAATTTGAAAATAAATATATCAAATAGTGAGATGATTAGTAACATGATTTAATTGATATGGAGTTAGCATTTTATGTATTGCAGACTTATACTACAAATATGCATATATATTAACTATTTTTTCTTTGTTTTTTATTAATGCCTGGTCTTTGCACTTAGAAATATTTCCAGGTATTTTGAGTGAGAGGAGATGAGGTCTTGCTATGTTACTAAATTGCTAAAGCCAAGCTTGAATTTGTGAATTTACTGTTTTGGTCTCCAGATTGTCTAGGCTACAAGCATCTACTACAATGTGTGGAATTATCTTATACTTTGTTAATTGACCTTGTCTTATATATGAACCAATCCTCAGTTAGTAAATAGCTTGGATACCTAAGACCTTGAAACATGGAAAAATGTTAAATGAAAGAAAACATTAAATTGGTATAAATTTTTAATCTCTTATGGCATGTAAAAAATGGATAAGGTATTAGATGTATTTCATGATGGTTGATGATTATTTACTTAATGTTTCCCCCAGTAGATTTACATTTTATTTTATATTCTTTTCCATATGTTGATCCTAGGGAAGTGTAAATATGTGTCATTCCTACAAAATTTGTACATATTTATTTCAACAGCTTGACAGAAGACGTATTTTAACACTAGTAGTTGACATGCCTTGATAAGTTTCTTTTGTAGCCTTCAAAAGCAAAACTCAACAACTGGTGTGCTCTTCTGCACAAGGCAAGATACAATTGTGGTTTTCTAACTAAGGCAACACATCCCGTCTTTCCCATGGCACATCAGTAGAAAAGAAAGAAATTATTTTAGAAAATATGTTCAAAGCTACAACTTTTTTGACTTGTTGGTGATCTTTAAATATGCAGTGTTTATATGCCATAAAATCAAATGAGCAGAAAATGGATTTATTCAGAAGGCAAGGCTCTTTAAGATAATCAGCTACTTTTGATGAATAGACTCAAATGCAATTGACTTTGCAGATCTGGCAGAAGTTGTTCTCATTTTCTGTTTAATTATTAGCTCTAAAGTACAGTAAATGAGTAAAGAGACACATTTTTTAAAAAAATGACAGTATTTATTCTCCCACATCTGTACTGTGTTCAATATTGTACAGACAGAATTACAATTGCTGAGTATATTACCTAAAATTGATGATGTTTTTTTCTTTTTCTTCATATTTTTGCTTAAGAATTTTCAAATAGTTTAATATTCATACTAAGCAACTTATATGTATATAATTAAGAATGGTGAAAATAAAGATAAGACACACTTTTGGTTGAATTTCTCATTTTTCTATTTTTGGGAAGGCATGTTGACAAAATATCTTGATCTCTTATTAAATTAAAATCAAAAGAACTTTCTTTTACATGGAATGATTAAAAGAAGCACTTAGTCCATTTTTCATAAATAATTGCATGCTCTAATATCAGTATTCTCAATAAAAAATAACAATACCAATAATATCAATAATCTCAAACAAGTCCTTGGGATTTATACATAATGAAATATACCCATTTTCCATTGCTGTGGGTAATCAGATTTCATTAGACTCCATTTGTCAACCCAATTATAGAAAAAGTAACTCATAAAATGGAAAAATGTCAGAATGATGGACTTATAGAAATTCTCTCAATACTTTTCTTATGAAAAAATCTGAAGTTGTAATATTTATTCAAAAATTCAAAAGTTTGAATTCAAAATTCAAAAGTTACAGTAATAAATTTCTAAGGAGAGTACTACTTGCAAGATATTAGAGGAAGTTTTAACAATCTATGAGGGAAAACATAAAGTGTAAGAGAATTGGAAAAACTGTAATTATTATCTGGGTCAGTTTATATTCAATAACTGTTTATGCAAAGCAGTTTAATCCAATGGTGTTAATAAATTCCATAGCAATTAAGGAAGCAGAAATAAACAGCTCATTTATCTTTCCATTTAACAAATAAAGTGTTCATCTACAATGTGTGAACAAGTTTACTTACTGTTATAATCTTGGGGTCAGTATAAAGTAGGCTTTATACCAATCATGTGACATCTATTAACAGAGTCATAAAATAATCCAACAGAACAAATAATCCTGCCATTAAATGCTGGGTTTTCTAAATTAAAATTTTTCAATACAATAGTCACAATTCCTGAAGTAGTGTTAAATTTAAAGTGCTCCATATCCACTTGAAGATAGTGTCTACTATAAAGGGAAACTCAGATATAGTATGTATCCACCATTGCAAAAGGCTCTATTGGTGAAATATATTATGGAGACAACTGCCAATCCCACCAGATATAGAAGGAGTAGCAGTGCTATTCACCCTAGGCTAAGCCACTGTGGAGTGGTTTAACATCAAATAACATGGCAGGGAGTATAGCTCTTTCCTGAGTCAAAGGCTACAATCTATCAGGGAAGTGATAAAACCAGATTCAGGCACACGTGATTGCACATAAGCACATCCCACACAAATACCGGGTTCTACTTATGTTTGTGACAAAAGAAAACAACAAACTATTTTTATAGTAGCAAGGTTTAATTTTCAGTATTCTTATCTATTTTTGGTACATACATTAACAGTTTACAAAAACACATACAGCAAATATAGAAGAGAAATTGAGAATCTCTAAACTAAAAATGCTTCAGGAAATAAAATATTTGGTACTTATATAAAAGAATAAGAAAATAGGACTGGAGCTGGAACCAAATTTACAACTAAAAGTCCTAAAAAAGAATACAAGAGGTGTCTGAAGTCATTATCATTATCTATAGTAAAGCTCACTTTCTGTAGAAATTCATTTAAAGGTAGATAAATAATTTGGAGAAATACTGAAAAGATAATATGACACCACCATGATATCATATAATCAAGATCTACACTGGATTCAACTTTGAAAATAGAAATTTATCTCCTTTTCTTCCCCCAACAGAGGTACTATTTTCCTTCTTCTCAACTTGACAGTGAAATACATCTCTCTGAACAGTGCTTAATCTCCAGACATAAGAAAATAATTATGCGTAATGTAAGACAATCATCTTATGTACAATCAAAAATCCAATAACCCCTTCCCAATAACTCAACAGTCCCAGCATTTTTCATAAGGCCAGTCTCTTCTGAGCTGCAAGGCAGACTCTTGTGATAAATTGAAAAAAAGTTACATAAAGCCAAGGTACAATGATGTAGGGTAAACATTTAGAGTCCAAAAGGGAGGAATAGGGGGAAAGGAGAAAAAAAACAACTGGACCAAATCAAAGTTTATACTCCACAGGGCAAATGTTAACTCCATAACTGGCAACTAGGGCACAAGGGGTTGAGATGTGAGTTCTAGAGGGCCTGGCAGGTCCCGTCACTATGTCCTTGCTGGTGGCCGTGTACCTGGTCTGTTGTGGAGCTGGCTCAAGTAACTGTCTGCACCTTTCCTCAGCAGATGTTTAATGATCCTGCACTGACTTCCAGGTGTCCACTGCCACTTTGGCTTCATTCACACAACTTCATGAACTGTCTTCTCTGTGATTCTTTGCCTATCTTCCCAGGTCTTCCTTTGAAATCCCTGACCCTACAATTCTTGCATTCTGGATGCCTGTTAAAAAAACAAAGCTAAACATAACACAACAACAACAACAACAACAACAAAATCTAACATCATATGGATGATGCTGAGGTCTACGGTCAGCAAGAGCAGTGGCTAGGCTTCCTTGAACCATGGTTATGACAGCCTCTCAGGGCCAAGATGGCTGAGCAGAGTGGAGGAATCCTGGGAAAAGAATTCCTGAAGAGACCCTTATCAAGCCAGGAGACCCAGGGGCTTACTCGTCAAATAAAGGCTGATACTTAACATACCCCTGAGCCTCCAGTGGAGGGGTTGTGTGTGTTTCTGAGATGCCTCAAAGTCACCTTTATTCTTGTCCCTGTGCAGAAAACTTCATTCTTTTTAATGGCATGAGTCTCTTCAGAAAGCATATCCTTAGTCTAAAATTTAAGATTTTTAAGTATTTCTGTCTGAATTTTGCTACTAATACTCACTTTGAGTCTAGGTAAAAGCAGCAGGCAGTACCCATACCACAGCCTACATGCTGAGATGACCTGAAATTTCCTTCACTAGATGAATGAGTCCACACCATTTACTATCGGTCTTCTGCGAAGTTTAGGACATGGGCAAAATGTAGACAATTTGTTTGCCAGAATTTTGCCAATGAAGACCTTATTCTCAAATGAAGCCTCTTGTCCTGACCTCCTGTCCACATTTAGAATTAGGAGTTTCTGAACTCTACCCCAAACACCCATCAGGCTATGCTAATAGCATTCTAGGGCTTCTTTAACCCATAACTGAAGACCATTCCAAAATCTGCACAACAACCAGTGCCAAGTGCTCCTAAACCACAGGGACAGGAGAGTTGCAACGTTTCCAACTCATGACACTTATTTGCATAATATTCAGCTTTCCCAGTGGTGGACACAATAATCAACACCCGCAGTTTAACTGAGGAGGGGTTTATTTGGCTCCCATTTTAAGAGGGTTCAGCTGGTTCCAAGCAGAAACATCATGGAAGAAAGCCATCGTGGAGCAGAGGTACTTTGTTCTTGGTGGCTGGGAAGCAGCACTGGGGAACAGCGTTAGACAAGGGTGAGAAACCCTTAGACCACATCGAGATGTGTACTACACCAGTCTCCCAGGAAGATCTCAAAGCCATCAGGGTGACTTATCCAGGTTTAAGTATCACATTGATCTTGATCATTTTACATTCCTTGCCTCAAAATTCCAACATCTGTATTTCTTGGGGGGCTTTGCTTGCTGTAATTCTTTAGAACACATTTAATTTTTCTTTCACTCATTATACTTACAATTTTGTTATTTTTGTTAAATACTGGCTACATTGCATCAAGTAAGAATGATAGAGTAGATCTTTAATGTAAAGACCTCTCTAAGGGATGGGTTGTAATTAACATTTTCTTTAGTCGTTTATGTAATAAGATTGGATTCCTTGTGTACCCTTATCCTCTTGCTTATTAGATTTGAATTCCCAAAGTACCATCCCAGATAATTTGGGTCATGCATATCTTTTTACTAGATTCCACTGTTATTTCACAGCAGCAGTGTTGATGTGTAGGTTAAGGTGGAGAGGGAAATATTTCTACAATCTTGGAAGTAAATTTTCATCTTTGGAAAATGAGGCATTTGGCTGTGATCTTCACGAGTGTTTCTCCGGCTGAAAATCTCATTGCACTCCCTTAGTTCACCCCATGCTGCAGGGAGGGTAGAAATGGCTGGCATGTCGGTAATGCTCCTCCAAGAAAGCCACAAAATCTTTTCCTCAGAACAAAAGTGTTTGGAGATTGCTTCCTTCCGATGTAGCATTTCACAATGATAATCTTCCCCTCTTGCCAGAACTAAGAGGGGATTTTCTAATGTTCTTCACTTTGAGAACTTGGTTGTGTTTCAAAATAGAATCCAAACATTGGGAAAAGTCCTCTAAGATGGTGGGCCCGTGCATTTTTCACTATCAACTTAGTCTACGCTGAGCCTTCTGAAATGTGTCAAAATTATACTTACATGTCCATGATTACTTATGAGTCTACCCTTCTACTGAAGGTAAGCAGATCTTAACTTTGATGAAATTCAGTTGTCCTATCTGATTAGAGGTGATGGTTTTCTATACAACTTCAGCTCTGTGATAAGACCTTGTTGATTTTCAGTGTCAAGATTTGTCTTACACTATTGATGGAAGTATGACTTCGAATCTCTTTATATATTGGATCTGAAAATAACTACTATCTCTTCTTACCTCTTTATAATCCTTCCACTAATTACTATCTCTTCTTACTTCTTTATAATCCTCTCTCTTTATCTCTGAAAATATGAACATTATTATTTAAAATCTGTCTTTAGGAAATTTACATGATGCTTTCTGTTCTCTATCTGGTTTAATCTTCTTACTGAGCATCCAGGAATCATATTCTTTCAGAACACTTTCCCCTTAGCTGTATAACACATATTAATACTGAGTAAAAACCGTACATACACACTTTATTTTTGTCTCAAGTCTCCTACTTGAGCATCTATTGTGGGATTGTAGGGAAGTTAAACTCCCTCTCTAGTTATGCCTTTAGGATGTAGATGTAGTTTTTCTGGTGCAGCCTGTTGAAAGAACTTCTATGAAAGAGAAAACATACTTAGAAAGGTAAAAGAGGCGCCCAGCTTTTATTATGCTGCTGGAATATATACTTATTTAAGTGTTCGTAATGCACAAGAATTCAGCCTACTTCCATATGCCTGATGTGTGCAGGTCAAATATTTCTTCCTGAAACCTACACAGAGCCATAGACATATAAATATATAAGCCTTTCCTGTATTTTGTCTGTGTTTTCACTCAAATTACTTTGAGATTTTAACATTTTCTCTTGTTCATTATTTGTCACTATCTTTCAGGGTTTATATGCTTTGCATGTAATGATGATGAAAATTCTTGCGTGTTCCAGTGACATTCTACATCATTTGCAAAGACAAAATAATTTTAGTTCAATTTGTATCATAAAATTAAATTTATCCAGTGCAATCCACCCTGCTATTCTAACTTTGGCAAAATATTATTCTATATATATATAATCATTAATGTTTAAGTAAAATAGCTGGAAGTGCACCATTTATGAGCCAGAGCACTATTTCTCTGTTTATAATATCTGTATGTTTATTTTTTAAAGGTATTTATAACTCCATAGAAACCTCATACTTTGTACTGGAATCTACACTAATTGAGACTGGAAAACACTCTTTGTGAGGTGCCAAAACTGAATTGATAAAGTGGCAATGTGTCAGTTCTACAGTGATGAAAGATTTCTTTATTCAGAAACTATTTGCAGCTTGGAGGATGAGTCTGTCAATCAATAGAAGATCATGACCACTAAAGAAAGTGTAAGACAGATCTACTTTGTTTCATGGGGAAATAGAAGTGATTTGCTTTCATGTAGCAATTTATTTCAATTATGAGAAAAGTTAGTCTTAAATAATAAGTTTTGATTCAGGGCATGATATTTCTCTTCCAAAATTTTTTTTTTCTCTGTGGATAACTTATTGAATTAACAGAAGGGAACAGAATCAAAACGTTTAGCAAGGGTTTCAACATGGAAACTAACCAACTGAGTACTTGCTGAAGCCCTGTAGAAAGGTAGATAAATTTAATTTATGTACAGTGGTAAAATGAAGAAATTAGTGCATATGGGTGCTGGTTGTGGTAACAGTGTCCTTATATCAACCCAGGTCCATAAAATTTTCGTGACTTAAGGAAAACTTAAACTTATACATCAAATTCTTCACTGCAGATTGCTTTTCCTCTGTCATCACAAACCTTGAAAATTAAATTAACTTCAAAATATTTATTGAACATTATTTTTCTGAATTGTCAAGCACCATAAAATATACTGAGGAGGGAAATTGCAATGGTCTGTGTTTCAGCTTTCTGGGGGTTAAATTTCTCATGGTGAAAGTCAGGTATCAAATGGGTAAATTAAAAAAACACATTTCTCTCAGATTGTAAGAAATACTACATAGAAATTTAACAGAGTAATGTGACATAGAAGAAACAGTTTTAAAATACATATCAAAGAAGCCCTCTTGCAGGTGAAAACAAAAACAGACATCACTATATCAAATTATGTACACTTATGAAATAATTATAGGGGAAAGATTTTTATTCCCAGCTTTCCAGAGGCACCAGGATAAAGACGTCTATTCTTCCTTAAAGAATGAAGGATCAGCTGTACTAATCAGGTTGGAAGTTTCAGGAAAGATGTGGATTCCAACCCTCCCACTGCCTTTAGAAGTGGATAGTACATGTGACCTCGCGAGAGCCACTTTCCCGAATATGAGACACTGCAGGCCAAATAGGACTCGATTGCAGAGCGAAGTGGAAAACAGAGGGTGAGAACAGGCACTGGGAGACCAGCGTGTGGAACCTGGCAGAGGAAGGAGAGAACCCTCGGGCTGAATCGGGGAGGGTTAGATAGAGGCGCTGCAGTGCTCTCCCAAGATGTGTGGGCTCCAGGACAGTGAGGTGAGAGAGAGGCTGGGAAACCACAGGCTGAATACGCAGACGGGAGAACATAAAGGAACTGGTCCTAAGGTGTCAGGGCAAGACCCGAAGGCAGAGGAAGATTGATTCTGTCCAGTAACATCCTATAGCCACAAGTTCTGTAAATAGCTGTGAATATTGTATCACAATTTTCTGTCTTTATTTTTACATTAGGCATAGTATGCATGCATCAGCAAATGCAAGATATTTTGTATTATTATTTATTTCTAACGTGGTATCCTAAAAATTCAAAAAAAGTAATAGAAAATTGATATTTTTATTTCCTTTATTCCAAAATACATAGTTCTACTGCAAAAGATTCTATTTTTATGAAGAAAATGCTGTCCTGACATAGCAGTAGTAAATGACTTAACACACATCTTTGTAGTAATATTTTTGCATGATTGTCATGGATCCCTAGAACTATCCTGAAGAACTATCCAGAATCCACATGCAGCCATCACAGCGTGCCGTGCTAGCAGCAGCACCATGCACAGCATGCCTGGGAATCTCACCGAAGGTGGCCATTCGGTGACGGAGGGGGTGAAAGGCGGCCCCAGCCTCAGGAAGGCAGCAGAGCCGGGAAGGTGAACACGTGGAACACAGACATGGCGTTTAGAATGGGAAGCTGACCTGCAGCTGGTCACGGCTCTGCCTCCAGATGTGGCCTAGAGAATGCGCCATCTTAGGAGACAGACATTTCTTTGGGGGAAAAAACTGAGAGTGCAGACTGCCCAACAGTGTTTTGCCTGGGCACCATTGCTGGCAGTGCCAATCAGCCTTGGTGGTTCTCCTGTTGGGAAGTGAGGTAGAGACAGTGAGGTATCTGGCAGGATGTGCCACCAAGGGATACTGCGAGTGTAGCAGCTGGGACAGGACCACTCAGCCGCAGGAGTGCAGGGTGGGGGCCATGGTCTTGGCTTAGAATCCAGCAATAAGCACCGTGGCATCTGTGAGACGCAAGCACAAGGCTGGTAGATTCTGGGATCTGCAAGAACCAGCGGTTGAGAAAATATTGTGAATGGTAGGTGAAGAATGTCTCCAGCCAGTCCTCAGACATTGCTCAAACCACTACTGAGACTCGGCAAGTAGTGATGTCCCTAAAACCTATAAGGGTAGGACTTGGAGGAAAGTTGCCAGGGTGATGCCAGGTAGAGGTGGGTCTCCAGCCTGACCCTGGAGGCTAATGAAGTTGTAGCCAGTGATGAACTTGGTGGCATGGGGGAAGAGCCGGAAACTGAGAGTGGGAAAGGTCAAAGGGCTGGAGCCTGTTGCAGAATCTGCAGCGAGAAACTGACCCAGCAATCAGAGGCTGACACCTGCCAGAGGGAAGAGTGCGGTACCTGGCATCATCCCGAGAACCAGGCTTCTGAGCATGGCAGCCTAAAGACCACAGCATAGATGAGCTGCAGTAACACATTCACCATAGCCAGCAAAGCAGCGCGATTATTCTCCTCCCTTTTAGTGCATATTTGAGTTTGTCATTTAGACATTTATGTATGTGTGTGTGGGAAGTTTGCATGTTTAAATTTTTTGTTGTTGCTTTTAGAACATTCTATTCTATTAGATACTTATGGCAACATTGTTTTTTAGTAGTATTAGAGCTTCTTTTGTTTGTTTTCTGTACTTGGGATCAAACATGATCTCGTGCTCATGAGGCAAGCACTTGAAAAGCTGAGCTAAATCTCCTCATCCTGAGAGGTTCTTTTGCATCAGTTCAGCAATTGGATAGAATCTTTCCATCTCCTCTGTCAAATCCCACTTACAGTTTCTTCCTTTCTGTGCTTTATTTCCCCTACATTACACCTTCTTCTTAACTCAGCACAATCGGAAATTTCTCTAGAGTAATTCGTAATTGAGGCTATAAGCCTAAATTGAATGTGGTACAAGAATTTCACACAGCCTGTTGGGTCATAGTGGAACAAAACTGGGTATCAACAGCCAAAGACATAACACAAATTGCACATAAACATGTACAGATTAAATAATATGCTCATGAATGTTCAAGGGATCATAGAATAAATCAACAAAGAAATTTAAAAATTGTAGATCAAATGATAAGAAAACATATCAGAATTTATTAAAAATAAATAAGATGGTCTTCCAAAGTTTTAACTATGATCATCTGTATTATAAAAACAGAAGAATTCTTAATAAATAACTTAATGATACAGATCAAAAATAACAATCCAAACACCAAACTACCAGAAGAGAACTTATAAAATTAGAGCAAAAGTTAATACAATTTACATTAAAAATAACAAAAGTATCTATAAATAAAATAGTTGGCTCTTTGGAATGGTAACACTAATAAATACTTAGATAAACTTACTAAAAGAACAAAAAGAATATTCATGCTTATAAAATGAACAATGAAACACAAAATTATGACACCATTAAACTCCAACTCTTTATTGAAACTACAGCAAAATCTTGGTTTGCAAGTATAATTAATGCTGGAAACATGCTTGTAATCAAAAGCACTTTTATATCGAAGCAAATTTTCCCCTAAGAAATAATGGAAACTAAGATGATTTGTTCCACAACTCAAAAACAGTCATATAAAATGTATTACTTTACTGTAATATATCACAAAATAATAAATAAAATACAAGATATTTAAAAATAAGAAAATTAACCTACATTTACTTTTCAAACCTTCATGGAAGGTGTGATGGAGACAAGAGAGAAGAGTTATTGCATAAGACAAATTTCACTATCACTAACACATTCACTGCCATCCATTGTCTCAATGGACTCTTTTTCTTTTCATGCAAACTTTAACAAAGAACTCATCCAGTGACCCTTGTGATTTCCTCCTTTTGAAGTTTTCACAGAAATGTGACACTGCAGTCATGAAACAGATTCATTGCTCACACTGCTACGGTCTTATTTGAAGGACTTAATGTCATTTACATGAAAAGTAAAACTGTGTGAAATGGACTCTTTAGCTAAACAACTGAAGCTGAAGCAATAAGAACACAGGTGAGAGTGTTGTAGCTTAGAAGAACAAGGAAATAAAAAAATGAGTTTCAAAAGGAGCTTTTTTCTGACAATAGGCAGTAGAGATATAAAACACCCATAATTGATGCATTTGGAAAAAGACTAGCACAAATAGGGAGGAGCATTCAGAATAACTCCAAAGGCACATCCTACAGTGAAAAAAAAACTGTATATGTTTATTCTAAACAATCACTGAGCTTCAGTGACTCAGAAAACATTCAGAAAGATCACTGAGAACAAGATAGCATCTAATAAATTCACTGATCCTCAGGTCTAAGGAAGAAAAACTGCAGGAATCCAGGGAATACAGACATGAGAGCATTTATAAAGGAAAATAAGATTGTTTCAAACATGTCAGCAACTTCAGGTGACAGACAATAATGGAGAGAAAACTCTAATATGTATGAAGGAGAAGTGACCGCACTTAATAGTGCTGCACAACGTGCATGACAACCATGGTCCAAAACAAAATGAGGGTGAGTTGGACAAATGCAAGGCAATTTTTAACATATCTTTCTTGAACTTTCATTGGTAAATAATTTGCATTTCATTAGAATTATATCTAAGCAACTATGAAAAATAAAGTGTGAAATGCACAAGCTCTAAAAGGATGCTTCATGTGGCTATTTTATATCCAATACACTGATATTTTACTCTCTCTCACTACACAATGAAAAACTCAGTAGTTTTGAATATACAGCCATGTACTTTTTTCCTGTATTACTAAATTTAAATTTAAAAACATATTCACTAAATTTTGCAATATGTCATGCACTTCTATAGATGCTGAATATACTACAAATAAAAAAATAAACTTTCTTCTTAGTAGATTTTATATCCTTTAGAGAGGGAAATAAATAAATTTATTAGGTTAACTAGGCACAGTGAAACAAACTTATAACCCTGCTATTCCAGAGACCGAGACAGGAGAATTATTTGACCCCAAGGGTCCCAGAATAGCCTGCCCATAGTTATGAGATGCTTTCTCAAAAATGAAAAATAAAAATAATTAAAATGACTAGGTGAATGTATGCTATGTTAGAAAATAATTAATACTTCTATAGTAGCACAACTCATGATAGCTATGGGCCAGTGAAAAGATGAATGGATAAGGAAAATGTGGTATTTATGCATAATGGAGTACTACTCTGCTATAAAGAAGGATAAACTCAAGTCATTTGTAGGAAAATGGGTACAACTTGAGACCATAATGTTAAGTGAAATAAATCAGACACATAAATTTATCAGAAACCCAATCTACAAAGTATAAAAATAAAAGACAGAACACAGAATAAAAGAGACAGAAAAGTTATTGTAATCTAGCACGATAATAAACTTGATAAGGATTTTTAAAATAAATCAGTCTGATGCTGAAAGAAACATTAAAGCAAAGAAAACAGAGGTGGAGGAGAAGGGGGAAAAAGAACTGTGATGTGTTATATACATATGTACCAATTCCCTCAATGAATGTAATCACTGTGTAGTGCAAACATGTACTAATAAAACATTTTATTAAAAGGCGAAGAAAAACAAGCACAAAGAAGGAGACAAGGGGGTGATTTAGTCATTACCTATACTGAATAGAGGTTGCAATGGTAGTTTGAGTGGCAAATGGAATGAAAGCAGAAAGCATCATCTGGGCAACGGGGTGCAGATGGCCTCCTTTCTCCTAGGGAGCGAATCACCTGGGTCCCATTGCTCCATCACCATTCTTCTTCGCAGAGGTCAGACTGCAGCTGGAGATGGAGAGTGGCGGGAGCTCTGAGCCGAAGGAAGAGCGCAGGTCCACAGCAGCAGCAAGCTGTGGTGTCTCCATTCACTTTGAATGGCTGCCCTTGGAAGCAAGACTTGGTTGCTTCTGGTGAAATTCAAGCAACAGCTTTGAGCATCAACTCTCCTCCTCCTCTCGCAGGCATCCTTTGCCTCCAGGCTGAGATAACTTTGTACTTACTCTGAGGCTGGAGAAGTCATAGGACTGACTGATTCCTAGGTCTAATGAGGAATGCCAGTACAATTATATCCTATAAGACAAAACCTCCACCAGTAATGGGTGAGAAATATGAGTATTTTTTCCTTCCACTTTCCAACATGGTAGTCAATTTGTGTTTCTATAGCAAAATGCTACAGACCAGGTAACTTAAGAGTAGAAATATTTCTTATAGTTCTGGATCCTGGGAAGACCGTGCTCAAAGTCCTATCAGCTTTGGTGTCTGTCTGTGCCAGTTCTCTCTGGTTACAGCCCAACACCTTGTATCTGTCTCTGCGTGGTAGAAAACAGAGCCAAAAAAAATAGTGGTTTAGGAAGGAGAATGTCACAGAAACACTCTGTCGCATTGCACGTTATCCTGTTTCTCTGTGTTTAGATGAACACAAATCGCATCCTAAATTCTTTATGTCATCTGCAAAGTTACATAAATTATGAAAGGAGTGAACATTTGTGAAGATTTTTGACAAAAGAAAATAATCTAGATGCAATTTCTTCCTTTATTATAAATGTGAATGAAAACCTGCCTTCTATCATAAGTTGGGACCATAGAGCTGTTTAAATGTTCAATTTTAACCAGAGGTGAAGTAAGTTTGCCAAGAATACATAAAAAGGGAGTGTTCAAGTGATTTTTAATCATTGAAAAAATTTAAATCCTCAAAAATACTAACTAGTGAACTACCTCCAAGCATCATTTTTTAAATGGTTAACAATATGCATTTTTCAACCTGTCAAAAAAGAGTGTGATGATTTTGCTCCGAGGTTTAACAAAAGCAGAGAGGCCGCGAGAGCCTGCTTCCTCAGAGCCTTCTCCATGTAAGGGGAGCCCTCCTGACTCAGCCACTTCTGGAAAAGCCCCAACTCTTACTGTTGCTGCACTGAGGATTAAGTTTCAGCACTGATAGGAGAGAAGTTGTAAACTTGAAACAGCAAGGCTGTTGACAGTGATGATTCTAGGGACTTCTGAGAAGAGAATCCTGCAGGGGGCAACTGATGACTTAACCCATGCCACGGTGTTGGGTTTCTTTCCTTCTTTCTTTACCCTCCCTTTAAGCCCTTCCCAGTCTTGCCCTATAGCTTTGTCCACAGTAGAGACCTAGACCAAAATAATTTTCCAACTTCTCTGTAGCTCACACTTTCATCCCACAATCATTCTCCCAGGAACTCACCACCTGTGCTGTTGCCTCACTCTCTACTTTGAGAGAGGTAATATCCAAACACAGAGCTGACAGTAAACTTTTGCAAATTGCTATGGTTATGATGCAGGAAAACAGAATGTCTTGTGGGAAGTGAGAGGCAACTAAAATGCAACCAAAGCCTTTGGAATGGAAGAGGACACAAGGTAAGAGAGTAGGGAGAATCCTGAGCGAGTTTAACACCAGGAATGATTCATGTGTAAGATCAAGAAATTTCATAGCTGTTACAAACTGCTTGTTTTCCTGATTGAACTTTAGTATCACAAACAAAGATACTAATGAGTTAGATTTTCTTTCTGTAAGGTAATAGAATCATCCCTTAGTGGTGAAAGTTATGAGCTACCTTGCAGAACATGGTACATAGGAACCTTAACAGATTTCATCTAATTTGGAGATTAAAAACAAAAAAGCCTCCTAAAAGTGTATTGAGGATGTTGGGAATTATTTTAAATTCTAGTGATATCCAACCAAACAAGATTTTACAACACATTGAAAACATTGCACACAGGAAAAAAAGCAATTCAATATTTCATTAAAAAAATAACCAGAAACCAATCCCTGTAACAGAAAACCAAGTCCAATTACAGTTTTAGATACGTTTTGGTAATGAACACGTCAGATCATTTTCTTTTTTATTCTTACTCAATACTCAATAAAGCTATGGTTTTGGCACTGAGAAAGAATGAATTTTCTAAAAAAGAAAAAATCAGCACATAGGAAATGCTTTGTTATATATTTAGACATGATGAGATTTTTAAGGATCAATGAAAGCAGCAATATTAATCTGTCAGATATACGTAATAATTTAAGTTACTCTGAACCAAATTAGTCCTGTTTATCCATTGAGTTAGTAATATGAGACATTTAATGTCAAAGAAAGTCTGCTTTTGGTGTAAAAGGCAGTGCTTGGGCTTAAAGGAATCAGTTCATCAACATTACAGGTCTAAAAACCCAGTTAATCTTTTAATTGTAAGTTAAAATCAAGTTAATTTTATATAAAATAAAGTCAGTTACTTTATGAGTCTGATTAATTCTGTATATGTATATATTTCCTAAGAAATTAGTGTCATTTTTAAATTATACTTTTCCTTTAAAATTTAAACTGCAGTTATTTTATTATAAGCTTGATTGATTTTTAAACTGTTGGTTTAATCTGAGACTGTTACCAGTTTTTCATTAAACAAGTTTATAAATTTGTCAAGAAAATATTCCAAAATATTTAAATAATTCATGTAAATCCAGCAAATTAAGTGTAGAAATATGATAAAAGTAGTTTGCTAAAATATTCACTACAGATTTTCAGAGACATCTATCTTCAGTATTCAAATGGTAAAATTGAAACACATCCTATAATTTTACTTATTTATTTTAATACTTGGAGATTTCAGGGCTAACTTTTCAAGTTCTCCTAGTGAGCCAAAAGCTTTCAAACAAATGATGCATTTCAAATGAGAAGATTATATTCAACTTAATTGTCAGAGTCTAAATTTTTTTCCATTTCAAATATTTGGAGATATTTGGATGACTATTTAGAACTAAGCAGTGGTCTGTCTGAGGGAGACTGAGGCCAGGGGTGACCACTGCACTCCTTGAACTGAGTACTCAGGAACTTGGTCAGGACTTGCTTTTAGTTTTGCAGACAGGAGGCACTGACCCTATGGCTCAGTCTTTCACTGTTAAGTGCATGTTGATTTCAGAACACTCATATTCCCCTTCAAGAGAAGATTAGACATGAATTTGCATACACATTCAGATAACTAACGCTAAACTCTATTACAATCTGTTCTGATTCTGTATTGCATTACAAAGGCTTTCCAACATTTAACAATATATTTTAATGGCACTACCTTGAATTTGAATCGCTCTTAAAACTTCATCTGACTGCCCTTTAACATTTTGAGTATCAGGAAAGTAACACAGAAAAGAAGAGAAGTAGAAAATCAAATTCTCTCTTTCTGTTCAGTTAAACCATACAAAGTCATTTCTCAGTCACTTTAGACATGCAATTTCAATTCCCCTTGGAAAAACGTAGTACCCTAACATATAGCACTGCATAAACTTCAAGAGGAAATAATAAAAGCATATTTGTCAAAAAAAATTCAAGTAGCCTCTCTACTTATATAACTCAATCAACTGAGTCCATGCAGACTCTCTGAAGGTTTTAAACAAGTGACTTACTGGACTCACTTGCATGTGGGAAATGCAGGTCCGGAAGATGCGTGGAGGGAAAGCAAAGGTTTGCCGCCCCCACGAAGCAGGGAGATTCTGCAGGAGGAGGCTCTGGAGGGTCAGGGTGGAGAAAACACAATGAACTAGATTTGCAAGAATCTAACAGATTTGGCAGGTGCTTGCCGATAGAAAATTTTGACAAAAAGTGTGGATAAATGGGTGTTGGACAGTGAAGCCATGAGGTTTTTTTTGTTTTTCAAGAATTAATGAGGATTTGTCAGTGTATCATTTTATTCTGTGTTTTTTTGTAAAAGTACAAATTCTGCCTCTCAAAAAAGTCCTTGGTGAAAGGAATTGAAATGAAGGAAAGGTGAAAGAAATAGGAAGGGAAGACAGAAAAAAGAGAATGGGCAGGAGAAGGGGAGGAGGGAATAAAGGAAGGGAGGGAGGCAGTCAGGAAAAAAGGAAAGAAGGAAGAAAGGGAGGAGGATTGGGCCCAGTGTAAAATGGACATTCGGAACAGCTGGAGAATCTATGAAATATGGGACTTTGGAGCTTGGAAGAAAGTGCTCCAAACAAGAGAACCATGTGCAGATCAATGGAAGTGCTGCAATTTCTAGGTATTTGCACCACATAATTTAAAGAGATGCCAAAAGCTGGAGATAAATACTGAAAGTGAAGGCACAAAAGGATGAACCTATTCAAAAGAAACCAAAACGGAAGAAAACACCAGCGATGAGTGATTCAGTGGAAACCAGGAAAGGAAGATTCCATATTTCTCTCTGTTCTGCAACCTTAATAGACAGTCTCTTCCACTCCACAGAAAGACACAGGGAAGACTTCCAAGAATTCCCATTCCTGTCTATCCACACCACACACTGATTAGACTGCCATGCCATATCCCCCACAGAAATGAAGGCTGTGGGCTCCATTTTTATGTGGTAGATAGTATATTTTAACAACTTTCCTACAAATTACTGCACATTTTCTGTCTTTTTCTCATCCACACTTCATTTTGTAATGAAGGAATTAACTCTTCCATTTGCTTCCACTTCTACAGATATAAATTCTTTACTATCTGGCAGTCTCATTCTGTTATACCTTTTTTGTTATTTGCAGCCTGGAGACCCTTAACGAGTTCAAAAGGGTTGTTAAATATTTTATCACAATGTTGAAAGAAGCCTATACGACTTTACAATATATGCTTGCCTTTATCAAAAAGCAAGTAAAAATAACAATCAAGGAATTATGCAATATATTTTTAAAGTATAAGTTTTAAAGCACAAAAGCATAAAAATATCTCTGTGAATGCTTGTGATGGAAATTAATGAGAATTTGTTAGTTCAGGTTGAAACACAGACCAAGGAAGACAGACACAAATATTTAGGACATAGATGATACAAAAGTAATTGTGATCATACCACGTGGAAAAGTTTTGTAATCATAATATTAGAGGTAAGTATATGTTAATATAATTGCATTTGCCTACATCACAATTTGTGAAATTAATACCCTGCAATATGACATGATGATATTCTTATAAAAAAATCAATGTTTAGCATCAAATGTTGAACTTTAATGATGCAAATTCTTTGGAAGAAAATGCAATTAATCTTTTTATAATGTAAATGACTAACAAACTTACTTTAATTATAAATTCAACACGTGGAAATAAGCATAGTTCTGGTAAGAGAATGTCTAAGATTATTTCGTATATGTGCTAAATTACTTAAAATTAAAGGTTATGTAACCTTTGAATCACTGTCAAGAATTTCCAGCTATGTGTATTGATTTAAAAAGTACTGAGTGAGTATTTGATTTTGGTAACACCAATCTGCACAATTCACATTTTCACCTTTTAGAATAAAAAAGAAAAATATACACAGGTGTTAATTTCAATTTTTTGGATTTTTTGTCTCAATCTAAGAGAGGGTATTTCTAAATATTAATGACAGTTTCTTCTCAAGTCTGTTTAGACTTGATATCTGAGAGACTGTAATGTCATAATATTCCTTTAGACAATAGATATTGTATCAATTATTCAAGTATCTATTGTATTGAAGATGGATGTGAAGGTCACAGTGACACCTTTAATAAGAATGATAACTAGAAATGTATTTCAATACAAATATTTAACAAGTAGCTGTCACTACTTACTATGATATTTAGATACATAGGATATGTAAAATTTTACTTTCTTTTCTGTATTTGAATGGCTTTTAAAATTATGAAATTAAATTGTTGGAATTTCTTAGGAATTCATATAGATTCTGAGAGGAGAAAAATTTTTTGTAACCAATAAAGTATAGTCAATCAAACACAGTGTCTGAACATGTGTAGTATGATATATCCTTGTTTTTCTTCATATGGCACCCAAATTTCCAAATTGTTTAGAAAGAACCTCTAAAAATATAACTCATACCTCATGTCATAAAAATGACCAAGGGGGGAAAAATCAATTGAGAGACAATTTTTAGCTTATATTCTTAATTCCCCATTCAACAAAATATCAATTGCCAACTTATCAAAAGTAAATGAGCTATACATATGTGACCTGTTAGTGTTAAAAATCTGCCATATATGTATACATATGTACATATTTAAACAACCTTCTTTCTGATAATATTTAAAATACTGTATCTCTGATGCGAAACCTGAAAGCTATCAAACATTTCATTTTTCTTGTTTTTGTACTTCCATCCCTACTCTGATCCCTTTTTATCTTTAACATCCATCCATCCATCCATTCATCCATCCATCCATCCATCCAACATTTTGTTTGCTTTGATTTTTAAATACTTCTACGTACATCCCAACACAAATTTTTTGCAATATTCTTTAGTAAATAAGGAAATCCTAGATGACTCCAAGCATACAGCTTTGCTCCAGAAGTGCAGCACAAGCTAAATGATAAACAAAAAATAATCAAGGCCCTTTATTGGTGCAGACAGAAGGATCCCGAGAGTCCTCACTTTGAGAATTTGCGGTGCGATCCTGAAGGAAGTTGCACCAGATTCTTCAGACGAGGACCAGAGAATCAATCTCTGACTGATGCTTTTTCTCTTTATTTCTGTGAAGGCTGCTGAAAACAGGAATGCCTTTTCATCAGAGAGGTTGGCACAGACACCAGTTCCCTTTCCCTGTTTCTCTCTTTCTTCCTCAGGTTTCTCGGCAGATGCTCTTCCAGCTCTTCGTCCTCCTCTGAGCTGATCTGAATGGCTGCTCCCTTGAGACCTCTTCCTGGTTTCTAGATCTTTGTTGACTGTAGAATGTATCTTCTCTCTTCTCTCTTTGTTTGCCTCCTCTCGGCCTCATGCTTGTTTGCTGTAGAAGATGGTGATTTCTCTGAGTGCTTTGCATTTTAAAGATTTTTGGTAATTAGTATGTATCCACAGGGACATGATTCACATGCAACGGGAACAGGAAGCATCTGGAGAGGGCAAATTCATGGAGCTGGAGAGAGAACAGTAGTAGCCACTTGGTCTCACTTGGGACCACAAGTGCTGAACATTTTTGTTTTCTTGGCTCACCTCATGGACAGGCTCCTCTCCTTGGGCATCTCGGCCCAGGCTTCTGTAATATTAATATTAATATTAATATTGTATTATTAATTTAAGCTCTTTTGCATGTATACCAACGATAGGATAGCTGATCATATGGTAATCCTATGTTTGAGTCTCTAAAGGAACCTCTATAATTGTTTAGACAATGTCTGTACTAATTTACATCGTCACAAACAGTATCCTGCAGTTCCCTATCATTCATTTTTAAAAATCTAGAAGAAAGAATTTTGAATGTTTTCAACAAAAAAAACCAAAAGGATAAAATTTTGGAAGAACTAGATATGTTTATCTGGTTTGAATGTTATCATGATATGTATGTATCAAAACAAGACATGATATTCCATAAATACTCAAGATTTTATGTATCAGTTAAAATCTTTTAAAGAGAGCAATGTGTGAGGAGAGTGTGAGAAATATTTTCCAATCACAGAAAACAAAACCCAAACCATGATAAACTTCAAAATCTTATACTTCATTTTGATAAAAATATTATAAATGGGTTTTTCTGTTTAAAATCTATGTACTGTGATTCTGTGTTCTTCAGATTTTGCTGCCACAAAAACACCTCCCAAAAAACCAAAACAAACATAATATCCAAGCTACACTTTTTTATATTATATTAGCATACTTTGTAATTATTTGGTCCCATAGCAAAATGCATTATGTATTAAATGAAGATTTCCATTTAAATTATGTACAATTTTTCATTCTTTCTTAATTTTATGAGGTTCTAACCATTTATGAAAACTTTCCATTTGAGTGGTTTCATCAAAATGAGTTTTGTGATCACACTGTTTTCAAAAATTATAACACATTTGTGAAAGATCAAACACATCAAATGCATTCAACTTTGGTGTCTGATGTTATTTTTCCTACAGTCTCTTTAGAATCAGACAAAATCATAAACATAAGTGAAGGTGAAAGACCTCTTAGAAATGTAGTCTGAAACAATTGAATGACAAGATGTCTGAATAAACACTTTATTGTATTTCTCATTAAAGTACACCTGTATGCATTGGATTATTCCAATTAGGTTTTTGTTTCCACTTGAGTAGACACAATGCTGGTTTCACAAGTATGTATATTCTGCAGGGATAGCCGAAGAATAGCACGTAATGATTCTCTGCTCTCTGGTGAATTATTATAATGTAGAAACCAAGCCACATGTGTGAAAGGCATCTTTCCTTATGAGAAATGTTATATTCCTCACAGCAATAAATTTTTCTTTCTTGTCTTCAATTCTCATTTTATTTTTCTTTCCTATATCTAATTTTAATGCTGTATTTTCAACCTAGTAGGAAACTCAATTCT
Organism: Dolichotis patagonum; assembly: GCA_004027295.1. Classification (NCBI taxonomy): domain Eukaryota; kingdom Metazoa; phylum Chordata; class Mammalia; order Rodentia; family Caviidae; genus Dolichotis; species Dolichotis patagonum. The sequence continues at coordinate 47,355 of PVJX010012288.1, forward strand.
TCTCTCAGAACTGTCACAGAATGTAAGTGACATGATGAGCTAAGATAGTCCACACAGATGAAATTGAAAAGAAAGGAGGAGTGATATATTAATTTTATGTGAAATAGTTTTCAAATCAGAAGCATTATAAAGTGGTCAAGAAGGTAATTATAGAATGCCATCAAATAAAACATGGGACCAGGGGCCTTTGCTGTTGCCTTCTACTAAATATTTGAAGAACATCAATGTATTCTAAAATGTTTCCCAAAATTTGAAAGATGGTTAAATTCTTTTAAATTCATTCTATGAATCCCATATAACCTTAATTCTAGAAAACAAAAGACACAGAGATAATAACAATGAAACTATGGATCAATATTTTTCATGAATGTTCTTGAAAAGAAATATACAAAATACTAATGATTTCAAACCAACAGCCTATTAAAACCATTACTCAGCATTATGGCACTGGGATCAACCCAAGGATACAAGTCTTGTTCAAGATACAAAAAACAATGAACTCAACACAGCCTGTCAAATAAATGCAAGACAAATACATCATTATCTCAATAAATGCAGAAAAGTCATTTTATAAAATACAAAGTCTTTTCATCAAATTATTTTGAAACATGTAGGCATAAAAATTATTTCAAATTAATACACTACATATACAGGAAAACCATGTGTCATATACTGAACAGAAAAAAGCTGAAGGCTTTCTCTATTAAATTTGGAACCAGACAAAGATTCCTGCTTTCATTAATTTTATTTGACATATTACTAGAAGTCCAAGACAGTGCAAACAGGTAAAATTAAGAAATAAATGATATTCTAATTGGAAAAGAGAAAGTTTAATTGTCACACTGAGATGGTATGTTGTTATAAGAAAGCATGGCAAAAATGGAAAAATAAATAAAATTACTGGAGCTAATGGATACCTTCCACAAAAAAAGAAATATAGAATACAGAATCAATGCAACACAATAAATAACAGAGCTACATGCCAGTATTGAATTCTCTGAAGAAGAGATCAAGACAGCAACACACTTAAAACAGCTAGAAAAAAACATAGTTCTGGGTGAACCTGTGAATTTTTTGCTGAAGCATTTTCTGAAATTCACTGGAGGTGAGATAGGGAGGAGGGGGTGGTGGAGGAAGTGAGAAAAATACAGGAGAAAGAGAACAGGTCTTCTAAGGGGAGGCGAGGCTGTCTACTACCATCACAGTGGAGCAATCTTCCTCTGTCTGGACATGTGGTCACCCAGCAGCTGCTGCTCTTTTCTCCAGTTCATGCTTCCCAAATTAGAATGACACTCTGGGCAGCAAAGAGCTGAGAGCACAGGAACAGGATTCACAGACCAGGCTGGGCATTCTCTGGGAGCAGTGCTTAAAGTGAATTGCTCCCTGGGCACAGAATCAGACCCAAACCAAGGGCATGTAACAGGGAGAACTCAACTTACTAAAGAGGTCATCATCACAGCACAAGAGCATTCTATGCAAATCCATCTGCAATATGCAACCTGACCCTAACCTTAGCCCAATCTTCACTCCCCAAATGTAAGAAAAATAACAAGCCAAAAAAATAAATACCCCCAAAGCTGATAATTTCCCCAAAGTTGATCTCATGGAAATGGATGAATTTTTAGACATTCAATTCAAAACACAAATAGTAAAAACACAAATACATTTATATATAAATTTGGAATAAGTTTATCAAATAATAAAACACAAACAGATGGATGAATTGATTACTATGATGATCAACCAAGACAAAAAAGATGTATGTGAGCAGTTCAATGATACCATCAGACATATGATCAATAAATTTAAAGATGAAACAAATGAGCAGCTGAATAAATTCTGGAAGAAATATGGTATATGAAAGAACACTTCAGCAAAAAGAGAACTGGAAAAGGAATCAAGCTGAAACCCTAAAAATGAAAACTTCAATGAAAGTTTTGGTAGTTGGCAATCTCAGTGAGAAGACAGAATAAGAGGACAACATTGATGAAATAGAACATTTATTTGTGAGAGTAAACAAACAAAAATAAAAGCAAGACCCAAACAGAAGATTATCTAAGAGCTCTGAAATGACTCTAAGAAAAAAAATATAAGATTATTAGAATAACAAAAGAGGTAGAGTTAGAATTTATTGATATAAAAATTACAGATATTTTTGCAGAAAAATTTCCAATAAGATGAATTCCTAGGTGAATGAGATGTTGAGAAACCTGTGTAGATAAAAAAGAAAAGAACATGTCCATAGCACATAACAGTCAAAATTCCTGAAATTGAGAAAAAATCTGAATCTAAAATCTATTGGAGAAAATTTATGTCTTATTTTTGTCATTGCTAAGATAAAATACTCAATACTCAAAGTTAAAGGAGGAAAGTTTTATTTAGTTCACAGTTTGTAGAATTTTTGGTCCATGCTCAGCTGGCTCCAATGAAGGGGGGCTTGATAGACAAGCACTGAAGAAGAGAAACAACTTTTTTCTGACTCTTTTGTACTCTAGCTAGGCTACTGGGTTTAGGGCAGTGACAAATAATCAGAGGTATGATTGTTTAGTAATAACATCGGATACCTCATTCTTTGTTATTTTTTAAAAGATTTTGTCTTTCCTGCTCACTGGCTGCAATCTTATCTTCGAGGTCTGAAATTCTATCTTCACTTTCATTGAGGCGGTTTTTACAGCTTTCAATAGAATTTTTGATTTCCTGTATATCTCTTTGAATCTGCAATTCAACACCTGCAAGATGATGCAAAGAAAAATAACATAAGATTAATAGGGATAAATGAAAAAGAAGGGGACAGCCCAAAAGATATCAAGAGGATATTTACAAAAGTAATAGCTGAAAACTTCCCAAACATAAGAAGAGAAACTGACATCTGGATAAGTGAAGTATATAGAACTCCAAACAGCCATAACCAAAATAAAACTGCACCCAGACACATAATAATCACCATCCCAGAAATCCAACATAAGAATAGAATACTAAAATCTGTTAGAGAGAAAAGAGAGATCACCTATAAAGGAAAACCTATCAGAATCATGGCAGACTTCTCAACACAAACAATGAAATCAAGAAGAGCATGGAGTGAAGTCATTCAGATCCTAAAGGAAAACCACTTCCAACCCAGACTGACATACCCTGCAAAGCTGTCCTTCAAAATGGATGGAGAAATGAGATACTTCCATGACAAAGAACAGCTGAAGAACTTCACGAACACCAAACCAACTCTACAAAGAATACTGAAAGACATTCTAGATACACACGGGATAAAACCACCAAGAAAGGCAGATAATTAAACAGAATGGAAAGCTAAAGACACAACAGCAGAAAGATAACATGTCAACAATAAACCAATATATAACAGTTACAACCATTAATGTAAATGGCCTCAACTCACCAATCAAAAGAAACAGACTGGCAGAATGGATCAAGAAACAACATCCAACCATATGCTGTCTACAAGAAACCCATCTAACCCAA